>CAUYQV010138845.1:0-12997 GCA_963574575.1 Galagoides demidoff
GTCCCAGCTACTTGGGAGGCGGAGGCAGGAGACTCGCTTGAGCCCAGGAGTTGGAGGTTGCTATGAGCTGTGATGCCATGGCACTCTACCCAGGGGGATAGCTTGAGGCTCCGTCTCAAAAAAATAAATAAATAAAATAAAATAAAATAAAAATAAAAGTAAAAAAAAGATAAATCACAATCTCTAATCCTACTGCCTGTTCCCTAAAATAGATGGCTACTATCTGCCCTGCAAATTCCACAGGAGCAGATGAGGATGTGGAAATGATCTCAGAGCTGGGTAATGCAGCTTTGAGGTGGGATGTCAAAAACCCAATTTTAATAACAGAATAGTGAAAGTCATTACTCAGTAGTCCTATTTGCTGTCATCCCACTACTTAAAAGTTCAGTGGTGAGAGAGAAGCAGGTATACCCTGTCCCCCCACCACCATTCCTTGCTCCCCAAAGCAATCACCACAACCAGTGCCACAATGCCCGGAGTACCAAGGGCAGGGCACCCTGCAGGCAAGCAGGGGCACTGTCGACATGAAGAGTCCCATCAGAAGAGTTCACCTGAGAGCCAAGAGGGCAGACAGGCAGCTATACTAAACTCAAACCCACACTTCCCTGAACCATGGTTCGGAAGAAAAACCATACTAGCAATTTCAAAAAAGAATCCACATTTGACTCAAAAGAAGCACATCTTACCGATTTGTAATGATGTCATTCCAAATGTTTAATGGATCCATTTTCGCATCTGGATATCTGTTCATCCAGGTTTTTACAAGTCTCTCAAGGGGAGCTTGAGATGATAAATTACCTAAAAATAATATTTGTGGATGATCACGTCCACAGCTCAATGACAAGACCTACTGACAAAGTGAGGTCACCACTGGTAAACAAGACCCAATCCAAACTTCTTGTCCAAATTAAAAATAAAAATCCCATCTTTCCCCTCATAAAGACAAAGGTATACTAAATCTAATATATTCTGAAATTAAAACCCAATCACTATACCCTCTACCTTCTAAGACTCTATTTTGAAATAAAAATTTTTTAAAAAAGAAAAAAACTCATTTGCTTAAGAATCTAGAATAAATATGGAAAAATAAACATATACAGTTCTTAAATTTATTACATGTCTACACCCCTTCACTTCCAATCTCAGCACCCTGGGAAGCCAAAGTGGGTGGCTTGCCTGAGCTCAAGAGTTTGAGACCAGCCTGAGAAAGAGTGAGACTCCGTTTCTAAAAATAGCCAGGCATTGTGGCAGGTACCTGTATTCCCAGCTACTCAGGAAGTTGTGGGAAAACTGCTTGAGGCCAGGAGTTTGGGGTTGCTGTGAGCTATAATGCCACAGTACTCTACCCAGGCAATAGAGACCCTGTCCCAACAAAACAAAACAAATCACTAAAACAAAAACAAAAATAAGACACGGGTGGCTCAGCACCTGTAGCTCAGTGGCTAGGGTGCCAGTCACATACACTAGAGCTCGCGGGTCAGAACTCAGCCTGGGCCTGCCAAACAATGACAACTACAACAAAAAAAAATAGCCAAGCAATGTGGTGGGTGCCTGTAAGTCCCAGCTACACAGAAGGCTGAGGCAAGAGAATCACTCAAGCCAAGAGTTTGAGGTTGCTGTGAGCTGTGACAATGTGGTACTCTACCGAGGGTGACATATATGAGACTGTCTCAAAAAAAAAAAAAAAAAAAAGACCCAGGTAATATTGATAAAGAGATTAAAATAGCTCCTGGAAAGTAGAAAGAACCTCATAAATACATGTCACTGATAATAAGTACTTGAAAAATAATTCTCTGAATTTGAAATAGAGAACAATTAGGTAGAGAGATACGAATACCAATTTTTATTAGCACTGTAAAATTTCTTTCATAATTACTCTTAATTATCAGGATAAAAACTGAAATTTAGATTTATAACTGAGACATTTTACCTTCAAAAGATGTCTTCTTTCCCTCAGACTCTCTTAGGCCCAGGGCCCTTCTGGATCTGGCACTCCCCCCAACCCTGCCTGCAGCCCCTACCCTCCCTCTGGACTCATCCCACCCGAGAGCTCTGTCAAGCCAGCCAGTATATTTTATTTTGACCTAGAAAAATGCACTTTCACTAAGCAAAAAAACAAAAATCAGATGCTACAACTCTTTTATAATTACAAGTGAAAACATTAATGGTAGATTTTAAAAATTACCTTCTTTGCTTATAAAGCTGATGAACTCTTGAATTTCTGTTAAAGCTTGTACAGACTGCAGTTTGGTGAGTCTGCTTCTGTGTAAGAGGGCATCAATGCTAGAATAATTCTAAAGAAAAGGCATTTAGCACTTTCACAAATCAAGTTTTCACTTTAAATTTTTAATAGTTCTCTAAAACATGAAATACAGCAACTACTCTATAAATATATCAATTATCCAATGTGTCAGAGTGGTTAATAATTAGAAAGAACTGTGAAATGGTTTAGTTTTACAAAATAATTTCAATCACATTTTAGTTCAATAAAATCAATAAAATGAATATAATCAAGCTATCACTGCTTCTATTTGCTACCAATTTAAAAAATATCCCAATATCCTATAAAGTAAAATTGCCATGTACAGAAGTCAGTTGCTTCTTCTTTGATAAACTTCTTGAGTATGTGACTGATTAACTTCAAAATGGCTGAACGAAAATTAGATTAATAAGTTAGTGTGCCTCTATGCTAGATGTTGTTAATGGGACTCTATGAAAGACACTGACAAACACCCTTCAGAAGACTCTCTAAAGGGCAAAAAATAAAAAAACAGCAGAAAATAGATAGGCAAAGTTGATCCTGGCTCTTCTCCAGAAAGATCTAAACTTCTGTTCCACTACTCCAAAGAAAGTCTATTCTCAAATGTTAACAGTATGAGACAATAAGAACCAAAGAAAAACAAAAAATGCAACTGTTTAAAACAGAAAGGAAAAATTTTTAAAAAGACATTAACAGACAAAGGACAGAATGCAGAACTCTAACAAAGAAGCTAGAAGAACAAAGCGGAAGGGATGGTGGATGACACAAAAGAAAACTAGAAAAGTTTTCCTTGTTGAATTTTTTCATGAGTTTACTACCTTTTAAAAATATCACGAAATGGCACATTTCAGACAGGTCTGTATTACCTGCATAAAAGCCCGAATGCCATTCTCGACATAGTATCGGGCTCTGCCCATGTCATCCTGCAGGAGGTAGAGCAGGCTCAGTTCTTGACTGTATTGCAGCTCCAGCAGGGCCTTGCGGAGCTCCACCTTCATGGCCTCATCCAAGAATGTTAGTAGGGTCTGGTCCCCCTCACCTTGCAGCAGCAGCTTCAGCTTGCTGCGGATCAGGTAAGGCAGGTATGTTTCCTGAGGAAAGTGAAAATCCACCTGTAACTTCAAAAAGCTAATTTGAGCATGTCTATTTTATTTCTATATCTTTTGCTGTAATTTTATAGCTTAAGATTTAAAGCCAAAGTGATGATGTTTGATGCTTCAAACCTAAAACTACCATTTTAGAAACAAGTTCATCTAAAATAGCTTCTTTTCTAACTGCAAAATATACAGGAGTACATTCTATAGAAAACAGGAACTATTTTTAGCTGGAAGATGACTGGTTACAAACGGAGGAATTTATAAGCACAGTCAAGAGAGGGGTGGTCTGTGTGTAGCCACTAATCCAAGGCAACTCCGTCACATAAGAGATAAAAAGGAAAACTCTTCTAGGCAGCTGTGGCAGGCATGTTAAAATTTATTTATTTATATACATTTTTTGAGACAAGAGTCTCACTATGTTGCCTGAGTAGAATGCCATGGTATCAGCCTACCTCACAGCAACCTCAAACCCTTGAGCTCAAGCAATTCTCCTGCCTCAGTCTCCCCCCATAGCTGAAACCATGGTATCCGACACCATGCCCCGCTCGCTAATTTTTCTATTTTTAGTAAAGATGGGGTCTCACTCTTGATCAGGCTATTCTCAAACTCCTCAGCTCAGGCAATTCTCTTGCTTCAGCCATCCAGAGTGCTGGGATTACAAGTGTGAGCCACTGCAAACAGCTTATTTTAAAATGCATGTCATTTATTGTGAAAGGGTTAGCCAAAAGTTATTTAATGAAAGACTTAACAATACAATGGCATTTGTGTGGAGAGCTGGGCTATATAAAGATCCTAATGCTTCACAAATGTTGCCTTGTTTTTGAAAAGTTTTATTAAACAATTTTATTAAGTAGAAAATACTTGACCACTTAAAATACTTATTTCAGTATATTAAAAATACTTCTACCCACCTGATAAAAAGGTTCACTCCACATTTTACTCAGATCTGGAGGGCTCTTACTGTCTACACTTGCGGTAGAACAGTATTCAAGTGATTTCCACTCAGCAAGGTGGTTATAACAGTCAAGAGATGCAAGTTCCCAAAAGTCCTTCTCAGCCTCTGTGGGCTCACCATCCACCCACTCTTGTTTATTGAGGGCCTGGCAGAGAAAAGTTAGTCAGATTATTTCACAAATTTGGAAAGACTACAAATGAAAACATGTAAAAAAAAAAAAAAAAAAAGGAGGTAGTGTAACAATCATAGTAAAGACGATCATTTTTAGCTTCATACCAAGGAGAGGAAAGGGAAAATATTCAAGGCAACACTGAAAGGAAGAAAAAAGCAAAAGGAAATCTAAATTAACAGATGCACATAAAAACCCAACCAGGGGGAAGACAGTTCTCAAAAAAACTTGCTGATGAAGCTAGTGAGTAAGGCTGAAGACTTTTAATGACCCATAATTTGATTTAAATCAATATCATAGGTTATTTATTATGTAACAGGTTCTTAGAAAAACATTAGAATATAGGACATCTGCAGAAAATCAGAGGATTTTAAAACCTGGATTGTTCACTCAGGAATCTCACAGGTCCCAGAAACTGAATTTTAACATCTACACTTGGATTCAAAACTTGAACAAAATGTTCAACACTGAACTCTTAAGCTGAGGGCAGTGGCTCATGCCTGTAAATTCCAGCACTTTGGGAGGCCATGGCAGGAGGATACCTTGAGCTCAGGAGTTCAAGATCAATCTGCGTAAAGTGAGGCTAAAAACAGAAAAAATAAACTGGGTGCTGTGGCAGTGCCTGTAGTCCCAACTACTCAGGAGGCTGAGGCAGGAGGATCCCTGGAATCCAGAAGATGGAGGTGGTTGTGAGCTAGACTGACAACATAGCACTCCTGGGTGATAAGAGTGAGAATCTGTCTCAAAAAATAAAACTGAACTTACATATCTTCCCAAATTCTTCTGTAGAAAATTATACATTTTTTAACTTATTAAAAGAACACAATCTCCTTCAACAGAAACTGCATAATAATAGAAAACACAGAAATAAATACTGTGCAAGTTTATAGTACATTAGGTCTTCAGTTAACATTGTCAACAGGCTCCTAGAAACCCCAGCTTTAAGTGAACCCAGGTATAAAGAAACCAGTTTTTCTCTCATCAGCATTATAATGAGAAGACAGGGAATGAACTACATTTGAGGGCCATTTTTTGCTTAAAGTCGCAGTTCATGCACAGAACAGGCAGCTGACATATTTATTAGAGGTCATTTTACCTCATCATACTGCTTAGCAGCTTCAGAATAATCACTTCTGGCTTCTGCTAATAGCGCATTCTGAGTGATTTGCTTTGTTCCTATCTCAGTGTTAAAAATACCACGAAGGACATCATATTCTCCAATTGATCTATATAGCCTATAAAACAAACCAAAAACATGTCCAGACCAGTGAATATCATAACACTTTAAAATAAAATGATATTAAATCAAGACATCCCACATATGATATTAACTAGGCCAGTCATGGTGGCTCACATCTGCAATCCCAACACCCTGAGAGGCTGAGGTAGAAGGATTAGTTTGAGGCCAGGAGTTCAAAACCAGCTGAGGCAAAACAGCAAAATCCCATCTCCACCAAAATAAGAAAAAAAGTTAAAAATTAGCTGGCTTGGTGGTACACACCTGTGGTCCCAGCTACTCAGGAGTTTGAGGAAGGAATATTGCTTGAGCCTGAATCTGAAGTTAATAGCGAGCTATGATGCCATCATTACCCTCCAACTTGGGTAACAAAGCAAGACTATCTTGATTAAGAGTCATAGAAGGGCCAGTCATGGTGCCTCATGCCCGTAATCCTAACACTCTGGGAAGCTGAGGCGGGTAGACTGCTTAAGCTCAGGAGACCAGCCTGAGCCAGAGCAAGACCCTGTTTCTATAAACAACTGGGTGTTGCAGCAGGCACCCTAGTCCCAGCTACTCGGGAGACTGAGGCAAGAGGATCCCTTGAACCCAAGATTTTGAAGCGCTATGAGCTGTGACGCCACAGAACTCTACTGAGGACAACAGCGTGAGACTCAGTCTCAGGAAAAAAAAAGAGAGAGAGATAAAATGTTATTTTTATTTTATTAGTAAAAATATAAAACTTCAAAAATCTTAAAGCTACTCTTAGGTTTTACTACTCCAGCTACACAGAAAGCAGAAATTATTCTAACGTGCATTTGTAGTAAAATATAAAAATTGCAAAAGTTCAAAATGTGTTAGATTCTTAAGTATTAATCCACTGCTGCATCTGTTAGTGACCCCTTTGGAATCTTGGTTCCAAAGCTCTAAAATACCCAGAAGCAAGTAGAAAATAACCCTAACCCTACAGATGCCATGCTCAATCCCCATGCTATGGACAATCTCAACAATTGCATCATCAAGTAATTTCCTTGCAGCCTCACTATCTGCTAGAGCATTAATTCATCTCTTTACCTTAACAAAATTCTGGCCTGACCCTCCATGATATTCTCAGATATTATTCAGTTTGTTCCCTTTCTCTAGAAAATTTCTTTTCCATCTTCAGGTTTCAACCTGAACATCACCTCTTCCTAAACCAGCAGTCATCTGTCCAGCCAGCTCAGGCCTGCTCCATCCTTGGCTTCCCTACTGTTGGGCCCCTCCTGGATACCAGGTCTCTTATACCGACATCAAAGAGCCCCACATGCTCACTCCCAGAGCCTATCAATTCTGAATTTATGCAAAAATCTAACACATGTGGCTCTTACTGCCCTGATCATAGAGGGTTGACTTTCTCATTGTGAATTCAGGCAGCCAGTGTTTATTTGGTGCGAATGGCACCTGAAAGTGTTCATTTTGCAAACAAAAACATACCTGATTTGAGTCTGTAAGCACCTTACGCTTCGTTCTCAATGTTTTTCACAGTTGTGCCTGAAATAATTTGTACAAATAGTGGATTCCTAACGGATTATATGTAAATATGGAGTATGATAAATTGAAAGAGTTGTCAAGGTCAAAAGACTTGATCATTCCTGGAGAATCTGGATTAACAAGTAGCTGTAAAAATACTTCTCACAAAAAAGTCAAGTCTCTCAGAATCTGATTTGGAAAACCAAAGTGTAAAACCTATTTCAAATTTAAAAGAAGCCAAGCCTAGGCAACTTCAGTGGAGAGAAGATAATCTGAATCCAAAAGTTTATGATTTTTGAAGCTATTATACTAGGAATAAAAGCTAATATTAAAAAACATCATCAATTTTAGAAGTCTTCTAGCTGTTCTTCTCAGAGCATTTGGTTAATCATATTGTACAACTCTGGAGAAGAGCTATTTCTGCTAGCAACCCATTCTGTCTCTTGGAATGGAATATGGCAAAACACCTGCCCGAGGTGTGTTCTTGGCACAAAACGTAAAAAGCAGAGTACAGCTCACTGTTGGTGTACACAACTCATGCTGGATTACACATCTACCGTGCTTTGAGTTGTACACACAAAAAAGGATTACTAGATTTTTATTGATATGGCAAAGCTTTATCAGTTAATAACATGTTCAAAGTTTAGGCCCTTTAATGTTCTGTGCTCCATTTATTCAGCAAGTACATGCTATACAGGCTTCTCACTTCCTGTAAATACTAAACCCACAAGGTGTCATTGCTCACAGACACATCAGAAGTAGTGGGATAAAACAGCTCCTGGGTAGAGTTGGCACAGCCCAGCGGCCCTCTTTAGATTGCCCTGCAGCCCAGCTCACCTCTCTGGGTGTTCCCCACCACCTCATGTTATGTGGAAAGTGCACCCATTTCCTACAGGGTTGCTAGTTCTATGAGTCTGGGATCACTGTCAAGGCCCCTTCCACATTCACGTGGCGCCTCACTGAACACCTACCACACCCAGTAGCTACCGACTGTAATCCTAGAACTCTGGGAGGGTAGGAGGGAGGACTGTTTGAGTCCCAGAGTCAAGACTAGCCCAGGCAATAGCGATACCCCATCTCTACTAAAAATAGAAGAAGCAGCCAGGCATGGGAGTACACGTTTGTAGTCCCAACTACGTAGAAGGCAGAGGCAGGAGGATTGCTTGAGCCCAGAGTTGGAGCTGTGATGATGCCACTGCCTTCTAGCCTGGGTGAAAGGGTGAGACTCTGTCTCAAAAACAAGAACAAAAAGAAAAAGAAGAAATGCACGTACTAATGAACTCGCCACAATCAGTAGAAAGCACAAGGATCCCCAACATTACTTTTACTGTCTTTCCCCCTAGAACCTAAGGCTCTAAAAATCAGCACTACAAAACAAAAGTTGAATTTAAATTTCAACTTCAATCTAACATCTTTCTCAGAAATAGGTCCTGGAAAATTTCACATGATAATAAAACCACAGGTAGGGGAGAGTCAAACATGATGCAAAATGACTTGCCTGCAGGAGATGCATTTTCCCAAAGAAACAAAATAATTGGATTAAACTCTTTCTAAAATTTTTTGAGTCTTGTTGACAGTACAAATTCATCTTTTATTTATTTAAGCAGAAAAAAAACCATAAAATATTAGGAACTATAGTTTATAGGCACACTTCACAGGAAACAAAATGTGATTGGTAACACTGAGTCCAAAAGACCTTACACTGAGGCTGGGGTGGCGGCTTACACCTGTAATCCTCTGGGAGGCCGAGGCGGGTGGATTGCTTGAGCTCATGACTTTGAGACCAGCCTGACCAAGAGCAAGACCTCATTTCTAAAAATAGATGGGCTTTGTGGTGGGCAACTGTAGTCCCAGGTACTCGGGAGGCTGAGGCAAGAGGATCGCTTGAACCCAGGAGTTTGAGGTTGCTGTGAGCTGTAATGCCACAGTACTCTACTGAGGGCAACAAAATTAGACTCTGTCTCAAAAAAAAAAAAAAAAAAAAACCTTATGCGGAAAGAAATCAACAGGTCACTGAGCCTGTCATCCCTTGTCGTGGCAACCACTCTTGACTTCATGAAATGGGACTCAGATGGAAAGATTTTTTTTTTTTAGATTTCACATAGCATTATTACTATCAACTTTACTGGTTCGTCTTCTGCCAAAATGAAGGCAAGTTTTTTCTTTATCACTTTGGTCAAATTCCCCATGCCAGATCATGAGCTTACTTAGCCAGCTCCACCCATCTGACGACATCAGGAGGAAGGGGGGTCTTCCCTCGAATGCGCTTGGCAGGTAACTCTGCAGGCGGCAGGTGGAGCAGAGCCTCCTCCAGCAGGCAGATGCCCACGGGCTGCTGTAGACTGGCCAGGCAGCTGGCACTGGCAGCAGCCGGGTCAAGGTTCCGCAAGCCTGCATGCTGGCAACTGACCTCCTGTGAAACCACAGACACATGCAGCCATTTAGTTAGTGGCACTTAGACCCTATCCTCACAAAGGAGTGACACATTCTGCTAGACATGAAAGAAGTTCTGATGTAAGTAGTGATATCGCCAAAAGTTTCTCTGTCGTCTACAGCAATGTATAACACATTTCCCCTCAATATTCAATTTGCTAAAAGGAAGAAATAACTTTTTATGCTTGCAAAACAGAGATTAATTTAAAGAAACATAACAGCAATATAGGAAGACTTTTCTATATATCAAAACAATTGTTACAATTTCCAGAAATATTTAGTCTGACTTAGTAAAAGTGGGTAAACTGAAAGGATTCACCTCCAGTCACCAGAAAGTGAGTGCATCCATTCATCTGCCTGTTATTCTGTGCAACCTTACATCTTTTTTCACTCAGGGACTAACTTAATTCGATAATATTTGAATAGAGGATTTCAGAAATTATTATTCTACAATGACCTTTACATTTTAACTCTCAGTTTGAGAATCCCATATACATCAAAATAATGACAACCCCCAAATCGACAGTAAAAAAAAGAATAGTTTTTTCATGTTTATTGTTTCATGTTTTTGCATGATAATATTTTCATTAGAACAAACCTATATACAAGTTTTGAGAACTGCCAGCCCCACTCCTTCCCCTCAAAGCTGCTCCCCACAGATCAATCACTGGCTACCAAGGCAAGGTAAGATCTACTTTAGCATTAATGAAGAAATGTGAATTCTCCAAAGCGGTGAGCACAGTGCTGGCCCTCAGTGAGTGCAGCTGAAGATTCACTCATCCATGTGCCCAGCATAATCTAATAAGAAATGCCCTTAATAAACCAGTGACTATGATTAGGCTATTACTTCTTTATATGTGTATGACAGCTCTTTTAAGTTTATTTTTAAGAAGATTGATGTTCTTTTCAATCGTATTTACATTATCATCTTACTGTACAAACAATGATTTGCTAAGCAAACGATAAACTTTTAGTTACATAAACTTTTAATTTCCTCATCCTTGACAGAACAAGAACCCCTGTGAATAAGGGACCAAAGGTACTACAACGATACAGGAAGACACAGCCTCAAACCTAGCCCCTAGAAAACCATCACAGGGATTGCTGCAGACTACAGGTACTGATACATATTCACATGACTTGTTCCAGAGTCAATGGGAAATAGCAAACTTTACAAGTTATTTATTTTCTCTGAGTTGGTTGATGACTCTCCTAAACAGAAAGGGTGAAAACTAGTTTTTTTTTTAAATTTAATAAATATTGGGTCAAAACTATGAATTAAGATTTAAAAGATTGCTGTAGAATACAATATAAAGAGAAATTTGGCTTGGTGCCTGTAGCACAGTGGTTAGGGGACCCGCCACATATACCCAGGCTGGTGGGTTTGAACCCAGCCTGGGCCTACTAAATAATGACGACTGCAACAAAAAAATAGCTGGGCATTGTGGTGGGTGCCTGCAGTCCCAGCTACTTGGGAGGCTGAGGCAAGAGAATCGCTTAAGCCCAAGAGTCTGAGGTTGCTATGAGCTGTGAGGCCATAGCACTCTACCTAAGGTGACATAGTGAGACTCTGTCTCAAAAAAGTGAAATTTATTCGTTCTGAAATATTAGCTGAGGTCATTATAGTTATTCACAACTTTCCATCTTTCAGGTGGACAGGAGAAAAAAGATGAAAGGATTCTATTTGTAAAGTGTAAACTAACAACAGAGATAATATATAAGGAGCTGTACTATCAGTTTCAAGCTATATCAAAAAGAGCAAAACAGAAAACCTATGTACTTCATCCTAGAGAACTATTACCCAACTAGATTATAAAGTAATATTACTACTAATAAACAATAATAAACAAATTCAGGGAGGTTACTAGATACAAAATTACTAAAATTAACCAAAAAGATCTTCTACTAGGGAATTTGTAATGACCTATGTTTTGAATGGCCCATAAAGTACTTCTTACATGAAAAATAACCTGGGGGGGTGAGGTGGATGGAGGGAGGGGGATTGGAGGGATCACTTCTATGGTTTATCTTACAAGGGTACAAGTGAATCTTGTCTAAGAGTAGAATATAAACCTCTTAACATAATAACTAAGAAAATGACATAAAGGTTATGTTAACCAGTTTGATGAAAATAATTCAAATTGTATATGAAAACACCACACTGTACCCCATGATTGCATCAATGTACACAGCTATCATTTAATAAAAAAAAAAATTTTAAAAAGAAAGAAAAATAACCTAACATACATATATTTGAGCAGTAAACATATGTACACCTACACTTGGTATTCCCAGCTCACTACAGTCCCAGGAGGGACTTGCCACTGCACTTGTGCACCTGTTAGGACACATACGCCCCACCCTGAAAGAGGTCTCACTGACTTGCTTCCTCACCACCCTACACTGTGTTAAGACCTCCCTACTGCTCAAGCACTGCCACATTGACCTCACCTTATGTCTGTGCTATCTCTGCCTGCGGACTGCCTGCTGCCTGACCAAAATGTAAATCCCAGGAGGGCTTACCTGGACACAAGAGACAAAAGGTGGGAAGAAAGAGAAAGTAGTATCGAGAAAATGATTGAAGTCGTGGAGTAACTTTTGAGTGATGCTGTCTTTTTCAGATGTCGTCTTAAATTTATCCACCTCTTTCAAAATTCCGGAAAACAAGCTGCTAAAGAGCTGTTTTGCAAATAATGGGTCTCTCTATAAAAAATTCAAAACAAAACCAAATTAGCATCTCAAGCAAAAATGCTACAATTCACCAATACTATCAGAGCTGTATTTGTAAATCCAAACTATTGGGCGGTGCCTGTGGCTCAGTGGGTAGGGTTCCGGCCCCATATACTAAGGGTGGCAGGTTCTAACCCGGCCCTGGCCAAACTGCAACAAAAAAATAGCTGGGAGTTGTGGCAGGCACCTGTAGTCCCAGCTACTGGGGAGGCTGAGGCAAGAGAATTGCCTAAGCCAAAGAGCTGGAGGTTGCTGTTGTTGTAACCCAGCCCTCTTTCCCCTGCCCACTCCTGTTCCCCAGCCCTCACCTGTTCCACCCACCACCACCCTCATCTGTTCCCCCCACCCTTTCCAGCCCATTTCCCTCTTCCTCCCTTCTCCCCCCAGAGTCGACACCAGGAACAAGGCAAGTCCCTCCTCCCCCCAGGGTGGCCCAGAATGTGCTTCCCTGCCACATTCCCAGGCCCCCTTCTTTCCCCTAGGGTTACCAAGAACAAGCTTCAGGTACAAGGAAAAAAAGTCCCAAGTTTCACAAAACCCCCAAGTTCTCAGTAGATGAACAATGGTGGACAACTCACTGAGACTTGATTAATTACTGTTGTATAACCATAACCATTGTGATATAAAA
>CAUYQV010138847.1:0-12670 GCA_963574575.1 Galagoides demidoff
CGCCGCAGGGCGCAGATGGAGCCGTTTCAGCTGCTACCCTGAGTTTTTTCTGGCTGACACCGTGGTTCTGGACTATACTTCCAATCCAACAATTCCCCTCTTTGCTTCTCGCCCTGCGCTGCTTATCTGTGCAAGGATGCCACGCAGAAGGGATCCAATAAGCCCACTCTCACCTGAAATCACCAGAAGAGTTGACTCAGGGGTGCATCTCCTCCGCCATCTTGCTCCGCCTCCATACAACACTTTCTTTAGCCACCCATTTGTCAATGGACATTTTGACTTTTTCTACCTTCAGTCTAGATTGAATAATGCTACAATGACCATAGGAGTACAAATCTCTCTTTGAAATCCTGATTTCAATTCTTCTCACCAAATATCTATATGTGCGGTTGCTGAATCATAAGATACTCCTATGTTTCCATTTTTGAGTCACCTTCATACTGTTTTCTATGGCAGTTGCACTATTTTACATTCCCACCAACAGCATACATAGCATCCACATTTTTGCTAATATTTGTTATTTATTATTTATTTTGTCCTAATAGCCATTCTAACAGGTGTGAGGTGATGCCTTACTGTAGCTTGTATTTGCATTTTACTGATTATTATTGATGTTGAGCATCTTTTCATATACTTTGGGACCATTTGTATGCCTTCTTTGAGGAGAAATATCTATTCAAGTCCTTTGTACATTTTTAATCAAGTTATTATTATCATTTTTTGCTATTGAGTTGACTGAGTTCCTTACATATTTTGGATAGTAACCTTTTATTAGATATGTTATTATGTTTTATCCCAGTCAGGAGGTTGCCTTTTCATTTATTGTACAGAAGCTTTCTAGTTTGATGTATTCCCACTTGTCTACTACTGTTTGTTTGTGTCATCTGTGCTTTTGGTGTCAAATACAACAAATCATTGAGAAGCCGAATGTTGTGAAGATTTTTCCCTAGTCAAGTCCTTACATTTAAATCTTCAAATAAGAGCTTATTTTTTGTGTATGATGTAAGGTGAGGGCTCAATTTTATCCTTATAGTTTGACCACCACCATTTGTTGGAGAGACTACTCTTTCCACATTTTGTATTGTTGGCACCTTTATCCAAGTAGGCTGTATATGTGATATTTCTGGGCTCTCCGTTCCATTGGTCTACATATCTGTCATTATGCCACTACTATATTGTTTTAATTGCCATAACTTTATTTATATTTCATAACTATTTATATTCATATATATTTTGAAATCAGCAAGTATGTGGACTCCAGTTTAGTTCTTAATCAAGGTTGTTTTGTCTATCTGAGGTCCTTTGTGGTTCCATGTGAATTTTAAGATTTTTTACTATTTCTGTAAAATATTCTAGTGGGATTTTAATAGGATTTCATTGCTTCAGTAAAAAGCATTCAGTAATATTGATATTCTAGCAACATTAAGTCTTCTGGTTCACATACATATAGTATCTTTCCATTTATTTGTGTCTTCTTTGATTTCATTCATTAGTCTTTTATAGTTTTTAGTGCATAAGTCTTTTGCTTCATTAGTTCGGTTTATTCCTGAGTATTTTATTCTGTTTGATGCTATTATAAATGAGATTTTTAAAATTTCCTTTCTGGATAAGTGTTGTTATATAGAAAAATGACTGAGTTTTTTTTGGTTGCAGCCATCATTGTTGTTTGGTGGACCCGGACTGGATTCGAACCCACCACTTTAGGTGTATGTGGCTGGTGTCTTAGCCACCTGAGCCACAGGTGCCGAGCCCTCTTTAGTGGTCTTAATGAGTCCCCAGGAATCATGTATCCGCATTCTTTCCCCTGAATACCCCTAGATTAAGGTGGGGTATCCCACTGAGAAGTCCAACCTATCTACCTCCCATATCATGTATGTCTTGTTTTTGCTTCTATTTATGTGGTGAATTACATTGATGGATTTGTGTATGATATACCAACCTCACATCCCTGGCATAAAGCCTACTTATTCATAATGTATAATTTTTTAATGTATAACTCTATTTTGTTAGGATTTTATTGAGTATTTTTGCATTGATGTTCATTAGTGAAATTTGTCTGTAGTTCTACTTTTTTGTTGGGTCCTTTCCTGGCTTTGGTAACAAGGTGATGTTCACTTCATAGAATGTGTTGGGAGGATTCCTCAATGTTGTGGAATAGGTTCTGCCCCATAGGTATAACCTTTTTTTTTTGAAAGTTTGATAGAATTCTTTGTGAAATTGTCTGGTCCAAAGCTTTTTTTTTGGTTGGGGAGTTTTTTAATTGTTTCTTGAATTTTGATGCTTGATACTGTTCTGTTCAAGAGATATGTTTCTCTTTGGTTAATTCTAGGGAGGATGTGTGATTCCAAGTGTTGGTCTGTTTCCTCCACATTGTCAAAATTTCTGAGCATATAGTTTTTGTAGTAATCAGAGATAATTTTTTGTATCTCTGTGGTATCTGTTGTTATTTCCCTTTTTTCCACTTCTGGTTGAGGTTTTTTTACAGATCTTACTTATCTGTTTCTAATTTATCTATTCAAAGGCTTATTGATCTTATTTTATTGAAGAATCAACTTTTAGTTAATATTTTCGGTGATTCTTTTGCTTGAATTTCATTTATTTCTGATTTAATTTGGGTTATTTCTTTCCTTCTGTTAGGTTTGGTATTGAATTGCTCTTTCTTTTCCATTTCCTTGAGATGACTTTTAGGTTGTTGACATGTACTTTTTCTATTTTTAGAATGTGGGCATCTAATGCAAAAAATTTTCCTCCAAGGAAGAAGGTGGCTTTCTTTTTTTCCACCTTCTTACTTTGCAGTAAGGTGAGGCATAGGGTTGTGGCTTGTGCTAGCTTGCTAGTTCACACAGCAGTCCTTATTCTCAGTGGCCCCATGGAATCTGGGGTATGCCAATTACAATTAATATCAGCACTCTGAGATAGGAAAAACAGAATGTAGTGCTTTTGACAACCATCAGAAAATTTAGAATATTAGACACTTGATCTAGTTCTTTATTTTGCTCACCAGGAATAAACTAGGAACTGAGGGCTTTCCCCAGATTATTTGGCACTGTGCTGAGGTAGAACTTATGATAAAAGAGTATGTCAAATATACTACCTTTGATGTGTCTTGTTTCTTGCTCATAGGATCCAGGTGCTTCTTGATTGCAAAGGGCATTATTCTGTGTATTTTAGTTGAATTGACATGATCATGAAGAAAAAGAGGGTTCAGGACTTAGCATTCTGGGAAGTATGTAAATATTTTAGCATGTTCTTTTTGTACAGGACTGTGGCAATTAAGTTTATAAACTCTATTAGACAATGTGTTGATTGATAATACACTCTATTAAGTCTAAGTTTCTTTGTCTTTTGTCTTTTACTTAGGAGGAAGGAAGTCTAAATAATTTTGTATTGCTTTAAACATTAAATACTTTGAATGATGGCATCATTTTGTCTTTTATGTCCAGTTAGGTTTTAAGTAGGTGATACCTGTCATAGATGTTAATTTAACCATTTCAAGGAAATATGTGTATCTTATAACTAAAAATTATTTTTGATTAGCTTTCTAATTTACTCAACAAAGGGGATTTTATTTTATTTTATTTTATTTATTTATTTTTGAGACACAGTTTCAAGCTGTTGCCCTGGTTAGATTGTCATGGCATCATAGCTCACAGCAACCTGTAATTCTTGGGCTCAAGTGATCCTCTTGCCTCAGTTTTTCTTTTTTTTTTTTTTTTTTTTGAGACAGAGTCTCACTATGTCACCCTCAGTAGGGTGCTGTGACATCATAGTTCACAGAAACCTCAAACTTTGGGCTTAAACAATTCTCTTGCCTCAGTCTCCTGAGTAGCTGGGACACTAGGCACCTGCCACAATGCCCAGCTATTTTTTTGTTGCAGTTGTCATTGTTGGTTAGCCAATCCAGGCAAGGTTTGAACCCTCCCATCAGCCTGGGTGTACATGGCCAGGACCCTACCCACTGAACTACAGGCACGACCTGATCTTAATTTTTTAAACAGATATTTGTCTCTTTTATTACTTAATACTTTCCGTAATAAATCTGTTAATTTTATACTTCAATATTTTTACATATTTATGTATTATGTTACTCCTTTCCATTTATTTCTTTTTCAACTATAGGTGAATTTCTTTTTTATGAAAAGAAGAAATACAGTTTTTTTCCTAAGACATTTAAATAAATAATTTTAAATAACAGAGTCCCAGTACAAATTTGTCTTAAGCCAATTTTTCCCCCTCTCTCACCCTTAAACTTCACCTAGATCAAAAACTTTATTTTTTCTTTGGTAGAAAGCAATGTATTTCACCTGTTGTTTGTGGGAACTGTTCCCTACAGAACTGTTTTGATCCTCCAATGCACTTCTATTTGCAAACTATAACCTATTTCTTTCCTGGTACTAGTCTGTACCAGCTCAGATAAAGTCTTTACCATAGATTTTAAGAATATTATATCTTTTAAAAGTTTTTATTTTTTTTTGCTTTTTTTTTTTTAATTGCCGAGGCTGGGTTTGAACCCGCCACCTCTGGCATATGGGGCTGGCACCCTACTCCTTTGAGCCACAGGCGCCGCCCTATCTTTTAAAAGTTTTAATACAAAATTACTTTTAACAAGTCATAGGTACAGTGTGAAAACCCCAAATCTTTTTTTCTACCATGTCAACGTCCATGACAAATACAAGTACAGCTAATCCCTATACTTTGACAGGTAACTCAGCTACCTCTCCTTTGATTTCAATATTATCATATATTATTCTCCTTTTCTTGACATGTTTCTATATAACTAATTCAGCACATGAGATTATCTTGGTTTTGTTTTTTTTTTATGGGATGAAAAATAAATTTTATGCAGCACTGACAGCATTCAATCACTCAGTGAATAGTAAATCTGTGCTAATCTTAAGTTTTAATTTTGTGTAAATATAATTAGAAGAGAAAATCATATCTCTATGGAATCATCTTTTGTTAATTTAACTCTTTTGCATAATGCCACACTCAAAATTTAAATAAGAGAACAAAATTGTTGCCCCAATTGTAATGAATGAGTAGATTATAAATATGCTGGTGCCACGCTTCATAATGCTGTTTCTTTCTCCATAAATGAAGTTGAAGCACAAAGTCTATAAGATAAAATGTTAGCTGCTTACCCTTATTGATTTTCTTCTTTTTAATTATCTTGATTTTATTCACAACAGAATATGCTCACCTAAAACACATCTCTTTGTAGCTATTGAGTTTGAGTTCCTAGCTCAAGCACTTGAAATTGAAAGTAGAGATAATGCATCAGACCTTTGGAAGAACATCTCAAAAGTTGCTGACTATGCTCTTTTGTCCTGCTTGGAATTTAATCAGGAGGCTGGAGTTCTAGCAACTAGTCCCCTGGGTGTTTGACTGACCATGTGAATAGGTCTCACAACTCCTCCCTGTGGCTCATTCTAATGACAAAAGCAAGCCTCCAGCTATTCCCTAGAAGGAATTGGACTACAGAGCTAGAGTCCTAACTTTTCTGTTACCCATGGGACTGGTTTTACGACACTTGCCTCTAAGAGATAATGGAGTCCAGGATTTTCTAGGTCCCTTGGGGGACAGAGAGCAAAGGTGTTGTTTGAATGAGCATGCATGTCCTCATGACGGTTTCTGCTTGGCCCAGCAAATAGGCAATAAATTCCAGATTCTAGTTTCTTTCTAAGGAAAGATGTAATTGGACCTTGTGTCAAAAGCTGAACCCAAACTTTTCTGGCTGAAATTCAGGGAATGGTTTTTATCTTGCCTGTCCTGGGGCATTGAGGGAAGGTTGCATATTCTAGCCTCCCAGGGATTGCTACAAAGGCAGCAGTTTGGATGCTCACAAAGATTTGAGAGGCATTCAGAATCTCTGTCTGGAATGTTCAGTGAGGGTCAACTCTTATTTGAAGCTAATCCGTGACAACTGTAATAGATGTATGTTGTATTTAATGCTTAGAAACCAATACAGAGATTCAAATAAAATAAACAAATAGAGAAATAGTTTCCAAATTAAAGCAGAAGAAAAATCTCCAGAAACTGATGTCAATGAAATGAAGATGATATAGGATTCCACGACTCAGGACTAGACAGGGAGTCCCCCATTCTCTGGGCCCAGAGCTCAGAGGCCAGACCCCCATTTCCAGGCACAAGCAGACTGCCTTCCTGTGACGGTTTTTTTGAGTGGCTCCACCTTGGGTAAGACCACACAACCTAATCCCTTCTCAGGGACAAAGACTGTAAAGGACAGATAACTACATTCATTCATTTGTTAATACATTCATTTCCACCTACCAACTGCCAGTCAGGTGTATGTACTCCTCTAGACCTAATTCCCCTAGACAAAGAGTCCATGTGGAGACTCCCGGGAGAGTTCTTCAGTTCTTTTTCCCTTCCAGAAGCTCTGGTGCTTTTTACTTTTTCTGTATTCCTTTTTAATTTCTAATAAAAGTCCTAGCTTACCACTGATCTGTGGTCTGTCGCTTCATTCTTTGAATTCCTGAGACCAAGGACCTACTGAAGAGCAAAATTCTGGTATCAAAGATATAATTTACTGAGCATAGAATTCAAAATAATGGTCATGAAGATTTTTACTGAAGTTAAGGGAACAATGAATGAACAAAGTGAAAGATTCAAAACACAAATAGAAAAGCTTACTTGGGATCCACATTTTGAATTCCATATCTAAAATCTGAGAAGTTTGTTTTGTTGGAAGATAATTCCTGGGGAGCTAATGTGGTTCCTTGGGAGTGTCAAAATATTCTGTTTTTTCACATTGCCAGGATTCTTGTGCTGATTCCCTTTCACCTGAAATTTCTTCTCTTGTCTCAATACTGATAGCTTTGCAATATACCTGTTCTTCTCTGCTTGGAACTCTGCTGCTTAGTGTGAAGAGGTAGAGGTATACTGCCTTTTATCTTGTGCTGGTAGGTACCTGGTGTAATGTTGCTGGCAAATTGGGTCAGTTGGAGCTCAGATCTTAGGAAGGTGTTCATGTGCCAGTAATCCCCCATTCCCAGGCCCCTGGATTGTGTGCTTGAATTTTGTTCTGAAAGAATGTTAAGGCAGAGCAAAGGCAGATGGACCGTAGGTGGGAGCTTTGCTGCTCTCCTGAGGCTCCCATTCCCCTGTATTTGTCACAGACCACACAGGTGACAGGGGATGTTCATGCAGAAGGGCAGGCTGGTACCCAGACTGCTGATGAAAGCTTAAAACTTGGTGGGTCCTTCTCTGTGGTAGCAGTGGAGGCAGGAGGCTATGAAGATTGCTGGCACCTGATGGCAGCAGGAGCCACAGCAGGTGGGGTGGGACCCACTGGGTGGCATCAGCTGGGGCTGGGGTTCTTATCCAACTAGTCCTGTGGGCTCTTCCTGCAGTGAAGCTGAGGTAAGAGTGAAGCTCAGTGGCATCGGCAGGGCTGGCAGCCTCATGTGTTTTGTCCCACTGGGGCTTCCTGGCACCAACAGCAGTGGTGGCATGCCAGCATTTGACTCTGGGACATATAAGAGTGCCTGGCTTTCCCCCTCCTTTCTTGATCTGTCAGTAGCACAAAAAGGTGGCAGCAGTAGTGAACCTGGCCCTGAATAAACTCAGTACTCTGTGCCTGGGCTCTCTGAATGGTGCCAGTTCCTGGAAGCAGGTCCTAGGAGGCTACAGGCCTTTCTGGGATCCCTCCCCAGAACAGCACCGCTGAACAGTTTCCAGGCCACTCTCCTGTCAGTTTGGAAGCCTGCAGAGGTGGACATGTAAGGGCCAGACCAGCACCATTTTGTCATTTACTGCATAAACTCTGTTAAACCACAGGGCCACTCCCTGCTGCCTCCCCCACACCTGCTTGCACAGCCATTAAACCGTTGATTGAGATACCTTAGGCAGACATCTGCCGTAATAGGCAATAAGTATCAGTTCCCTTGAACAGCTCCCATAATAGGCAAAAGGTTTCTGCTGAAATTCAGGTATTCTCCTTCAACTACCTAAGTAGGCTACACCACCTCTAGCCCCGGTTAAGAAATCCCCCACCCCTCACCTGTACCAATCCAAATCCTCCTTTACTAGTGAAATCATCAGCCACCAATCAAAAGTGTGGTTGACCGACCCTACCCTTCTTGCTTTCTGTACTCCATAAAAACTTCCTCTACCCCGGTTCGAGGCTCATCCTCGGCTTGCATGCCAGGAGAGTCCCAGCTTCCCGGGGCCTGAATAAAACTCACCTCTTGCTTTTTACATCGGAGTGTGTCTCGGACTGTTTGCTGGGACCATTTGGGGGAATTTTTGGGCACAACAGACAGTCCTTTAGTAGCTCAGATTGCAAAGTCAGCAGGGGAAGTGTGAAGCATTGGCCAGCTCTCACCTGTCCCTTCCCCATAAGCAGATGCCTTTCCTAGGTCCTGCTGGGATGGTCAACCTAATTTTCTCTCTCCCTTCCCTTCAGTGCCTCCTGTTGTTTCTGTTGAATCCTGAAGCTCCATCCACAATGGTACATTTGAAGTTGAGCATCTATTTGTCTTTCAACACTCTCTGTGATAGTAGCATGCATCAGCTGCTCCCAGTCTGCTATCTTGCCTGCTTTCTAATATGAATGTACAGGACGTTACTGTTTTTTTTTTTTTTTATTGTTCATATGTTCAACTACTCATTCACATGTAAATAAGATGCTACAAGAACTCAATTCTTTCTATTTTCAGTAAGAATTTGTATTTTGATTTCTGTGCAATTTTTATAGTCATAAGGATAACAATAACTAAAATTTGCATACCACCATGCATATTATAAGGCAGTCTAGAAAATTATAGCTAATAGCTTGAGCTAACCTCTTTAAATGATATATTACATCAGCAATTATTTCACAGTGGTATTTAAGGTAGGCTCAAATGGACTATGGTTCAATTTCTGTTTGTGCAGAAGTTGCACGGACCTTGAATAAATTACTTAATTTCTCTAAACATTAATATAAAATGAGGCTAATAACACTTATCTCTCAAGAGTATTGTAACAGTCAAATAAAACCAGATTTTAGGCATTTAAAATAATGCTGGCCATATAATAAGCTCTCAATGTGTAATGACTTGTGATTATTGTTGTAATCTTCCAATTCTGCCAATCATTTTACAAAGAT
The DNA here is from genome assembly GCA_963574575.1 of Galagoides demidoff. Taxonomy (NCBI): domain Eukaryota; kingdom Metazoa; phylum Chordata; class Mammalia; order Primates; family Galagidae; genus Galagoides; species Galagoides demidoff. The sequence continues at coordinate 9,113 of CAUYQV010138847.1, forward strand.
TGGTTCTCCTTCTTTCAATTTCTGTCTGAAATATTTAGTTGCTCCAAGCAAGTAGTGATCTTGAATACCATTTAGAATTAAGTAATTTCTTATATTTTTGATTCATTTTATATAAGCGTTTATATCTTATGTTATCATTTTTCCATTATTATTTTAACCTCCTGAGGACCACCACGGAATAGCATACTTCTTTATAGTTCTCCTAACAATTGACCAAAAATGTTATCCACAAAATGAATCCCAAAAATATGTCTGTACAAAAATAGATGGGATGCTTTTACCTTGTAATAGCATAGTTTTATTATCTTAAATTCTAAACATTAACTTTTTTTTGTTGTCGCTTTTAAGTATCTCTTTACTCAGTGACTAAAGTTAAACTTTTTCTGCTTAGTCTCAAGATTTTCTATGATAGTATATTTTCTAGTTACATTCACAAATATTTGCTTACAAATATTTTTTGCTTTCTCTATTTCACTTTTTATCTCATAACTCTCCTTCTTTAGGTTATGTCTTAGAGGTATTACACTACAATGTCACTAAAAGTATGCTCCATGAACTAATGTTGATCACAAAATAAGCTACTTAATTGTCCAAGATGAGATAAGTACAGAAACTTAGATTATTCATGTTTCAAAGTGTGTGTTTTCATAGGCTTTTGGTTTACTAACATTGGCTCTTAGCACAGAATGAGAATTCTTCTGTTACTGACTCTAAACTAGGTTGAGGAAGATGTATGCCACTATACCTTTCATCAGTCAGAGCTTGGATGGTGTCCATCGCCATCCTTAGCTCCAATGTTTTTTCTTTCCCTTCTAAATACTACAGCTATCATTGAGCCTAACATAGAATATGGTTATAATTCTGAATCTGGCTACTGACATTTAGTAGAGTTTCATTATGAACTAGATTCCTTTGATTATCTAATGTAAACATGCTTTTAGGTCCCTTTCATCTTCTGATATGCTAAATCAATTCTTATTTAATCCAAGTAGGGTGGTTGTTTAAGAAATCAAACCAGAATATGCTGAGAACCTACCATGAGCCAAACATTGTGCTAGCTACAAATTGGAATACTGAAAATATTCTATCTTTAGTCACTTACCTTTAAATCTGTATTCTGGTTAAGGGGATAAACAGGAAATACGTACTGAATATCTACTTACAACGCTCCATTGTCAATGACGTAGGAAGTGTAGCAAAAGTGTATAAACTCTGTCCTCCGTATCCACAGTTTCCACAAACGTGAATTCAACCAGTTACAGATTAAGAATATTTCAAAAACTTAGAACCATATACAATGATTAAAAAATACAAAAAACTAATATAGCATAGTAACAATTTACATAGTATTTACTTTTTGCATACTAGGTATTAAACAAATAATCTAGGAAGACTTAAAGTATGTTAGTAAAGTATGGGAGGATGTTTATAGGTTATAGATAAATATCAGGCCATTTTATATAAGGGGTTTGAGCATTCACAGATTCTGGTATCAGAAAAGATCTTGGAACAAGTCTCTAGAATTTTTTACATAATTATATTTTATCATATAACATATAATCCATTAGTTAAAGCAAATTATAATCTCCCAATTCAACAGCAACAAGGATGCAACATATTTGGAACTGTTTATCAACCCTAGCACAATCAGTGAAGGCCTGTACATTTTGGTATTAACTTGTTAAAGAATTAATTTCATAATTGCTTGAGTGCCTACCATGTGTCACCAGAATTTGGGGGATAAATGATACTGACAAGGTCCTTATCCTTATTTTCTGTGGGCTCTAGGGAACACCTGGACAATATTCATCCATACTAACGTTTCCCTAAATAAGAGTTATCTCCATTGATTCTAATTTAAAAAAATGGTAAGGTAAAATATTAATTCTGCTACATCCTGAGTGATGGTATATTCTTTTTCTTTTAAGCATGATATTTAATTATATATTATCTCCAGCTTCTGTAACACTTTTTCTCTATTATCAATCATAAAACTGAGTCATTTGGCATGAAAATCAATTAAAGTAAGAAATATAATTCCCAGGGCACGTGTGAAAGAGTAAATTTAGATCCTGAGTTTAGTCACACACCTGCCTAGTTTTTCATGCCAGTCTGTGTTCATCTCTTATCATCTTTTTTCACATTCAGGCTAATTCTTCTTGAAGAAGGCAGAAGCTTTTCACATAGACCGGAGAAACCTTAGCAGACACTTGAAACTGAAGATATGAGACCAGAGGTGTCATTCTGTAAGAGACCTGGGTTCTGCAACTGTTGAACTAAGCTAGCTGGGAAGCATTTCATTTAAATGATTCTCAGTTCTTTATTTATAAGATGGAGAGAAAAATAAGAGTTAATGAAACATCCTGAAGATTAAATAACATAAGCAATAGAATTCTTGGACAAGTAAAGGCAGTATGCCAATATGTGGCAATATAAAGTGCTATGGACGTGTATGCATCTTCTATTGATGATATTTTGGAAGATGAAGAACTTTATGCAGATCAGTTAAAGGAGTATCTTTTTTATGTAGAAGCGCTGCAGGCTGTATGCAGGAAACACGAACTTATGCAGTATGATTTGGAAATGACTGCTCAGGACTTAGCATCCAAGAAGCAGCAGTGTGAGGAACTGGCAACTGGGACTGTGAGAACATTTTCTTTGAAAGGAATGACTACCACGCTTTTTGGTCAAGAAGCTCCGGAGCAGAGAGAGGCCAGAATAAAGGTGCTAGAAGAACAAATAAATGAAGGGGAACAACAATTAAAGTCTAAAAATCTGGAAGGCAGAGAGAATTTGTGAAAAATGCATGGGTTGATATTGAACGCTTCAAAGAACAAAAGAACCGTGATTTAAAGGAGACCCTCATAAGCTATGCAGTTATGCAGATCAGTATGTGCAAAAAGGGCATTCAAGTTTGGACCAATGCTAAAGAATGCTTTAGCAAGATGTAATCGTGTGAAATGAATTTCTCTTCAATCAAAGTGCCCCAAAACAGAAGCACAAGTAAATAAAAGAAATTTAAGCTGCTACCCACCATATATAAAAATATACAATAAGTTGGATAAATTCAGCTTTCTTTAACCTAATTGTAGTTGTGTTAATACAGCACAAAAAGGATGTATTTTAATGAAGAATAAATATAATTTGAGGTTTTGGGGACTGGTGCTGATTCCAAAAAGTTAATTTTTTATTAATATATGCCAACAGATTTTTTTGTCAGGCTTCTGAACCAATGACTAAATCTCAAGATGTTAGTTAATTTCTAGATGTTTGTTTCAGTGCCAACTGTTCCAGATCTATTCACGTAGGGAATTTTTCCTTAAGATTGAATTTCTTTATCTTCCTGATAGATACACTAATCTGTTATAGGGGGTTGTTTTCTCTTGCCTTATAGTTGAGCTGTTTGGTTTGACCCCAAAACTTAGAGTGAAAAATCTAAGATTTTCTTCCACATTCATTGAGGCCCCTTGTAACATTTGCATACACTAGAAAATGCCTTCAATTTGTGTTTTACCAGAATTTTGATACAGGTCAGAAATTTTATACTGCCAACAGAGA
>CAUYQV010138852.1:0-16451 GCA_963574575.1 Galagoides demidoff
CCTGTGGTCCCAGCTACTTGGGAGGCGGAGGCAGGAGACTCGCTTGAGCCTAGGAGTTGGAGGTTGCTATGAGCTGTGATGCCATGGCACTCTACCCAGGGGGATAGCTTGAGGCTCCGTCTCAAAAAAAAAAAAAAAAAGTTGTGGAAGATTTCAATAAGAGCAGGTTTGGGAGGAATATTAGGAGTTCGGTTTTGGTCATGGAAATGTCTGGGCAGACTGTTAAATATAAGAGCATTGGGAGTTAAAGATACAGGGATAGGGAGTCAGGGTATGATTAGCATATAGATGGTAGCTGAAGCCATGGGACTGGATGAAATTACTTAGGGAGTGTAGATGGAGAAAGGCCAGCGAGGACAGGGTAGACAAGACCCTGTTGCCCTTGGTAGAGTACCTGGCATCACAGCTCACAGCAACCACAAACTCTTGGGCTTAAGCAATTCTCTTGCTTCAGCCTCTCAAGTAGCTGGGACTATAGGTGCCCACCATAATGCCTGGCTATTTTTTTTGGTTTGTTTTGTTATAGTTGTCACTGTTGTTTAGGAGGCCTGGGCTAGGTTTGAAACCACCAGCCTCAGTGTATGTGGCCGGTGCCCTAACCACTGAGCTACGGGTGCTAAGCTGACTCTGGTTCCTTTTTTTTTTTTTTTTGAGACAGAGCCTCAAGCTGTCGCCCTGGGTAGGGTGCAACAGCTCACAGCAACCTCCAACTCCTGGGCTCAAGCGAGTCTCCTTTCTCTGCCTCCCAAGTAGCTGGGACCACAGGCACCCTCCACAACTCCTGGCTATTTTTTTTGGCTGCAGCCGTCATTGTTGTTTGGCGGACCCGGGCTGGATTCGAACTTGTACCTTAGGTGTATGTGGCTGGTGCCTTAGCCACTTGAGCCACAGGTGCCCGAGCCCCAACTCTGATTCTTGAGATTTTTTTTTTTTTTAATTGAGACAGTCTCACTTTGTGGCCTTTGGTAGAGTGCTGTGGCATCATAGCTCACAGCAACCAACTCTTGGGCTTAATCTCTTCCCTCAGCTTCCCAGGTAACCGGGACTACAGGCACCCACCACAACACCCAGCTTTTTTTGGTAGAGACAGGGGTCTCACTCTGGCTCAGGCTGGTCTCAAACCTCTGGGCTCAGGGTAGTCCACCGGCCTTGGCCTCCCAGAGTGCTAGGATTACAGGTGTGAGCCACCACACCTGGCTGGTTCCTGAGAATGTTAAAGGGGCGCCAGCAGAGGAGACTGATAGCATGGAAACCTAGGAAGGAAGGATATCAAGGAGGGAGTTGTCAGTTGTGGCAACTCTCAACTCATAAATCATCAGAAGTCTGTGATCACATTGACAAAAGCTAGTTAAGCCTTGCTTTATAAAGAGAATCAGAAAATTAGTACACATGTAGCTGGGCATTGTGGCAGGTGCCTGTAATCCCAGCTATTTGAGAGTAAGGCAAGAGGATCACTTGAGCCCAAGAGTTTGAGGTTGTTGTGAGCTATGATGATGTCACTGTACTCTAGCCAAGGTAACAGAGAAACCTTATCTCAATTTTAAAAAAAGATTAAAAATTAAATAAAACTGGAAAGGTTGGACTGGGAAGGCAAAGTATAGTGTACAGCAAGCAGCAGGTAGATTGGGTGGTAGGAAAATGAAGTTCCTGTCTGGTGGTTTCTGTTTTTTCAAAATGTGTGGCTGAGTCATCAGAAGGTGGGATGTGGCTGTGGCTCAAGTGGCTAAGGCGCCAGCCACATACACCTAAGGTGGCGGGTTCCAATCCAGCCCAGGCCCACCAAACAACAATGACGGCTGCAACCAAAAAAATTAGCCGGGCATTGTGGCAGGCGCCTGTGGTCCCAGCTACTTGGGAGGCAGAGGCAGGAGACTCGCTTGAGCCCAGGAGTGGGAGGTTGCTATGAGCTGTGATGCCATGGCACTCTACCCAGGGGGATAGCTTGAGGCTCTGTCTCAAAAAAAAAAAAAAAAAAGAAGGAGGGATGGGATGGGTATAGGTCTGAGGGAGGGAGGTTTGGTCAGTGAATATGGATGGAGCTCTGTCATTATCTGTTTGGGTGAATAGAAAGAAAATGGATGGAGAAAGGTCATTACTCTCACTCAAGCTGTTTGTTTCTCTCATATGATTTTGTTTGTCAGATTTGCCCTCCTTTATTGGGAGTTAGAGTTTAGGAGAAGAGAACATACTTTAGGCAATTTACTTAAAACTCTTAACTTTTCTCCATCTATCAGCTGCTGAGCAGCTGTCTTGTGTCAGGCACTGTTCAAAGTGCCCTGTAATCATAACATTTAATCTTCCCATCAGCTCTAAGGCACAGTCCCCCTGGCCCCACCCCTAGTATATTCTATCTGTTTGTGATCATGCCTACCTTACAGGGATCAGAAACAATTGAAGGTGCCTAGCACCATACCTTTCACAACAGAAGCCTAGTACATGATAGATGTTGTTTGCAAATACATACGAACACCTATCTAAAGGAATATATCTCAGAATTACCTGGCGTACATGCTAAAAATAGGAGCTCGAGGCAGTCTGAGAATTAGGTGACCCTGGCACCCAGATTTACCTGGGAGTCACTAGAACCCTTACCACTCACACTTTGTTTTTGTTTTATCTCTAAGATAATGTGTTCCCTTAAGAGAGTGAAGAGAGCCTGTCTTGTTCTTCTTTATATCATAGCTAAGATAGTTATTAAACATGGTAACCATAACAACAAATGGTTAATAAATTGAGAGAGGCCTGGACTGATGAAGTCATCCTTATATTGTATAAGGTTCTTAGTTCTGATCCTCCCCCCAACCCCAGGTCAAAGCATCAAAGAAAGAAGAGATAGGACTGGCTGTCTTTTTACTTTATTTTTGAGACAAAATTTTCCTCTGTCACCCCAGGCTAGAGTGTATTGGCACCAGCCTAGCTCACAGCAACCTCAAACTCCTGGGCTCAGGTGATCCTCCTGCCTCAGCCTCCTGAGTAGCTGGGACTGCAGGTGTGCACCAGCACACTCAGCTAATTTTTTTTTCTGTTTTTAGTAGAGACAGATTCTCACTTTTGCTCAGGCTGGCCTTAACTCCTGAGCTTAAGCAATCCTCCTGCTTCAGCCTACCAGAGTGTTAGGATTGCAGGTGTGAGCTACAATTTCTTAGTTTCTCAGTTTCTCCTCTTCTATACCCAGACAATTTACTCTTTTAAAGCAGTAGGCACCTTGAAGTTAAAAGGTGGCAGATTTATGAATCTGGTTGGAACTATTACAGATTTTTTAAAATTTAACTTTAAATGAATTTAGGTGGGCAGACATCTAGTAAACTACTTTCCAAACCAATCTCTTTTTTAACCTAGACTGTCTTACACATGCTTTTTTTGTGCGTTTTTGTTTTGTTTCCTGGTTTATTCAGATGTTTAGATGTTTGAGTTTGTCTTACTATCCCTGCTTTACTACTCAATCTGGCTGCTCAAGGAGAAAGCTCTGGTGAGGAGGAGATTAAAACCTCTGACAGAAAGCCTGGAATCCTTGCTATTCCTTCTGATATCTGACCAAAAAGAGCCCTCAAGAAGTCATAGTTCCTGGCTGTTACTTTGCTGGTGACTGCCAAGAGATTAAGAAAGGATGGCAGGCTCGGCGCCTGTGGCCTAAGTAGCTAAGGCGCAAGCCATGTATACCTAAGGTGGCAGGTTCAAATCCAACCTAAGCCCACCAAAAAAAACAATGACGGCTGCAACCAAAAAATAGCCAGGCGGGCGCCTGTGGTCCCAGCTACTTGGGAGGCCCAGGCGGGAGACTCACTTGAACCCGGGAGTTGGAGGTCGCTGTGAGCTGTGATGCCACGGTACTCTACCCAGGGGGATAGCTTGAGGCTCTGTCTCAAAAAAAAAAAAAAGAAAGAAAGAAAGAAAGGATGGCAGAGAAAGTTTGGATTGGAATTTGCCTTTGCCAAGGACAAATTAAAGTGAAAATTAAGTTTGGGACTATTGTACTTTATTAAAGGATATATGTAGGGAACCTTACATAATTAAAAACTCCAACCAGGTGCAGTATTGCATGCCTATAGTCCCAGCTACTTGGGAGGCCCAGGTGGAGGAGCTATGTATGTTTTTTTGTTTGTTTGTTCTTTTGGAGACAGAGTCTCACTATGTCGCCCTCGAGTGCTGTGGTGTTGGTGTCACAGCTCACAGCAACCTCAGATTCTTGGACTTAAGCAATTCTCTTGCCTCAGCTTCCCAAGTTTGGGACTGCAGGAGCCTGCCACAGTGCCCAGTTATTTTTTGGTTGTAGTTGTCATTGTTGTTTGGCAGACCCAGGCTGGGTTCGAACCTGCCAGCTCTGATGTTATGTGGCTGGTGCCCTAGCCACTGAGTTACAGGTGCTGAGCCTAAGTATGTTTTTAAACATATTTTTTTAGCTCATTGTTTTCTAATTTTAGGGGATTTTCATTTTGTAGATGTTGTATATAAAATGAGATTAATTTTACCATTTCTTTTTTTTTTTTTGGAGACAGAATCTCACTCTGTCACCCTGGGTAGGGTGCTATGGCATCATTAAACTCTTTGAACTCAAGCAATTCTCTTGCCTCAGCCTCCCAATGGCTGGGATTACAGGAGCCCACCACCATGCCTGGCTAATTTTTTCTATTTTTGGTAGAGATGGAGGTCTCACACTTGCTCAGGCTGGTCTCAAACTTCTGAGCTCAAACAATACATCAGCCTTAGTCTCCCAAAGTGCTAGGATTACAGGCATGACTCACCCCACCCATCTCTCACCATTACAGTTTGAGATGCCATCAAAATGTAACTGTATAAAGCATGCAATTTTGGAAATTAATCTTTTCTCTTTTTCTTGATTTTAGGTTTTTGTTAATTCGTTTAAAAGAATTTTGTGGTGAATTTCTCAAGAAAAAACTTCATCTCTCAAATTGTGTAGCCATTCATAGCTTAGCTCACATGTACACCCTAAGCCAGCTTGCTCTGAAAGCTGCTGATATGATACGGAGAAATTTCCACAAAGTAATTCAGGATGAAGAATTTTATACTTTACCTTTCCATCTCATTCGAGACTGGCTTTCAGACTTGGAAATCACGGTTGATTCTGAAGAGGTTCTCTTTGAAACAGTTTTAAAGTGGGTTCAGAGAAATGCTGAAGAGAGAGAGAGATACTTTGAAGAACTTTTTAAATTGCTCAGGTTGTCCCAGATGAAACCTACCTACCTTACTCGGCATGTCAAACCAGAGAGACTGGTAGCCAATAATGAAGTTTGTGTCAAGTTGGTGGCTGATGCAGTGGAGAGGCATGCCCTGAGAGCTGAGAATATACAATCTGCCACTTTCCAGCACCCTGCTTCTCATGTCTCATTATTACCTCGTTTTGGGCAAAACATGGACGTGATCATGGTTATTGGAGGTGTGTCAGAAGGAGGGGACTATTTAAGTGAATGTGTGGGATATTTTGTTGATGAGGACAGATGGGTAAACCTGCCCCATATTCATAATCACCTTGATGGACATGCTGTTGCAGTAACAGAATCCTATGTGTATGTTGCTGGATCGATGGAACCAGGGTTTGCTAAAACTGTAGAAAGGTATAACCCAAATTTGAACACGTGGGAACATGTTTGTAGTCTGATGACAAGAAAGCATTCTTTTGGACTGACAGAAGTCAAAGGGAAGCTCTATAGCATTGGAGGACATGGCAACTTTAGTCCTGGCTTTAAAGATGTGACTGTTTATAATCCTGAGCTTGATAAATGGCACAACTTGGAATCAGCACCAAAGATTCTTCGAGATGTCAAAGCACTAGCCATTGAAGACCGCTTCGTGTACATTGCTGCCCGCACTCCTGTGGACCGGGACACTGAAGATGGATTAAAGGCTGTAATTACTTGCTATGATACAGAGACTCGACAGTGGCAAGATGTAGAGTCTTTGCCACTCATTGACAATTACTGCTTTTTCCAAATGTCAGTGGTCAATTCAAACTTTTATCAGACAGCATCATGCTGTCCCAAGAGTTATTCTTTAGAAAATGAAGAGGCAGTAAGAAAAATCGCCAGTCAAGTGTCTGATGAGATCCTTGAAAGCTTGCCTCCAGAAGTCCTTAGCATCGAAGGAGCAGCCATTTGCTATTACAAAGATGACGTCTTCATTATTGGAGGCTGGAAAAACAGTGATGATATTGACAAACAGTATCGGAAAGAAGCCTATCGATACTGTGCTGAGAGAAAGAGGTGGATGCTTCTTCCTCCCATGCCACAGCCTCGTTGTAGAGCCACTGCTTGTCATGTGAGGATCCCATACCGGTACTTGCATGGCACACAGAGATATCCTATGCCTCAAAACCTAATGTGGCAGAAAGACCGCATCAGACAGATGCAAGAAATACATCGGCACGCCCTAAACATGCGGAGAGTCCCAAGCTCTCAGATCGAATGCTAGGTTCTCTATACATGCAGCTTAAGACTGTTATACCTGTCTCGTGAAGTTGAAGATACATAGACTGTTACTTGAAAAGTATGTTGATAACTTATTTTCTACCTGAACTGATTATTACCTACCCTCAAAAAGGAAGTATAGTTAAAAACTGAAGAATGGGAAACTCAGTTCAATATGTGATAATTTTTGTTAGTTTGCAGTCATTATCTGTCTTTGGTTTGTGTGTATGTGCTAGCTAAATAAGATCTTATTAAAGACAAGTGGAAAATCAGATGTAGTTACTTGGCTGTTTCTCTGCCAATAAGGTATAACTCCTTTGTCTTGAGGACTTAGGTTTTGAACATGCTTTAAGCACCAATTTTATTTGCACATATACTTTGATATCCTTTTTTGTTTTTTCCAGAATGGTTGGTTTTGGCAAAGTCAGAATTTATGCATTGAGCCCTTATCTACAGGAGGCATGTGCAATAGTGAGACTAAAATTTGAAGGAAAATGAACAATATTTTCAGCAAGATGATTTCAGAATGTTCACATTGATATTTTGCCGTATTTATCTGGAGATGATATTTTCATTTCTAGAATAGGTGACTGATGAGAAATTTGTGATTGGCTCATGCATTTTTGCAATATTTTTCATTTCTTTAGCAGCTGTTTATAGAGTTTAAGCCATCACTCTGAGATGATGGTAGTTGGCAAAAGTCTTTAACTGATTAAATACAGAGGAAGTTACATATATGAAATTTGTTTCTCTAAGAACAGTATTATCAGTGTAGACTGAGAAATCAAAGGCAAACACTTTTTTCAGGAGTTGCAGGCTTATTTGAGGATATGTTAATGAGTGTAAATAATGCCTATGACAATCGACACTCAATGCCTTCAGTTTTAGTTTTTGCTCTAATGCATATTGTGTGGTCTTCATTCCTTTCTGTAAGAAACATTTTTTTCCCAAATGGGAAGGAATTAATCTTAGAGAAATGTTGCTAAAGAGAAGCCTTACTGTTTCTGGCCCTGATTCTTGTAGTCTATCCAGTTTGCCCTAGCCTTTTATTGGAACTTTTCCTGAGACTAGAATACCAAATTTGAGTGCATAATTTTGACTTAAAGATTTATCACTACAGGTATATCATATTGATTTTTAAGCATTCTTCTAATTCTCTTACACATTCCTAAGCTTTATACAAGTTAGAACTCAGGTTTACTCTTTTAACATTAACATAAAGGACTCCTGTTCTAACGGTTTGTAATATTTGTCCAGTATACCTTTCTTGTTTTCTTAAGGAATGTGTTTACCTTCTTAGACATTCCAGAATACTATTCGAGAGGTTAGATTCCAAGTGCAGTGTTTTTGGGTTTTTTTTCTCCTAGTAAATTATACTTAACCTTCTTGTTAGTTGTATGATCAAACATTACAAGAAAAAACACCAGGCGTGGTTATTCATGCCTGTAATCCTAGCACTTTGGGAGGCCCAGGCAGGATGATCACTTGAAGTCAGGAGTTCAAGACCAGCCTAAGAAGAGCAAGATACTGTCTCTACAAAAAATAGAAGAGTTAGCCAGGCATGGTAGAGCATGCCTATAGTCCCAACTATCGGGAGGCTGAGGGAGGAGGATCGCTTCAGCCCAGGAGTTTTGATGTTGCAGTGAGTATGATAATGCTACTGCCCTCATGATGCCCAGACAACAAATGGGGACCCAATCTCTGGAAAAAAATTAAAAAGCACAACAAAAAGTTTTGGTTTTCTATTTGCTGCAAGACTACTAATATTTTAGTTCTTGCATGCTAAGAACTTTTCTGAAATTTCTAAATTAGTGTCCCTGCCTAATATAGAGGTTTTTGTTTTGGGTTTTTTTTTTTTTTGAGACAAAGTCTCTCACTGTTGCCATAGGCTAGAGTGCCATGATATCAGTATAGCTCAGAGCAACCTCCAACTCCTGGGTTCAAGTGATCCTCCTGCCTCAGCCTCCCAAGTAGCTAGGACTATGGCAGCCTGCCACAATCCCCAGCTAATTTTTCTATTTCTAGTAGATACAGGGTCTTACTCTTGCTCAGGCTTGTCTTGAACTTCAGAGCTCAAGTAATCCTCCTGCCTCGGGCTCCCAGAGTGCTAGGATTGCAGCCATGAACAAAGGCCCAGCCTTAGAACAAAGGTTTGTTTTTTTCCTTTTTCTTTTAGAGACAGAGTTTCACTTTATCACCCTCGGTAGAGTGCTGTGGCGTTCTCAGCTCACAGCAACCTCCAACCCCTGGGCTTAGGTGATTCTCCTGCCTCAGCTCCTGAGTAGCTGAAACTACAGGTGCCTGCCACAATGCCCAGCTATTTTTTGCTACAGTTTGGCTGGGGCCGGGTTCAAACCCGCCACCCTTGGTATACGGGGCCAGTACCCTACCCACTGAGCCACAGGCACCACCCAAGAACAAAGGTTTTTAATAAATGTGTTAGAAATTTGCTTTAAATCCATTTAATTTATACTGTAATGGGAAGTTGAGAAACTATAATTTCCCATTTCTTTGCAGTTATTTTAATAAAAGCCATTTGAATTCTGAGAAGCATTGATTCTTAGTTATGACAGGTATATGCGAACAGGACAGACAGTGAATGAAGCTCATTGAAGTTCTCTTTCCTCTCTGATAGACTATGCTAACAAACTTCCTTTTCTTGGTTGTACTGAAACAATTTAGTATCTTGCTAGGATGCCAGTTTTTCTTCAGAAGAGTGTGATGTATTTTGGTCTCAGAGTTGTCTTCTGAGGCAATCATTGCCAAGTTATTTGTGGGGTTGTCTTTTTTCACATGATGTGGCAGGAATTAAAAGATTTAGGTATAATCTGGTTTTAGAAATTTGATTGAAACTATTGTGTTTTAACTCAGCAGGCAGCCTAGGCCATGGCTGAAAAGAAGGGGTAAGTCCTTCATTGCATGATGATGTGTGCAGGTTTTCCTGACTGCTGAATTTCTAGTTTTTATACTTAAATTCACATGTGTGATTTCACATCAATAATGTGTGTTTCTGAAATAACTAACTTGTTTTTAAGGAAAGAAACCAGATTTGCTTAAATCTGTTCAAGGCTGACATTCTGAAATTCTAAACTAGAAATAACTTCCCAAAATTTTTGGAAAGGTTCTAATTATGATGACCAGGCCTAAAATGGTTCCTTGGGAAAGAAATTTCCTTTTTGAGGAAAACTTAAAAGATTTGTATTTGGTGATTTAAGCAGTTAAAAACATGGCTTTAAAAAGACAATGTGTATTCAAGCAAACCTTTGTTGCTTTTGCTTTCATTTGGTGGAAGGGGGAGAGAAGAATTGTACCATAAAGTGATAACTATACATAACTTTGAGTGAGGCTACGTAGAATGGGTATCCCTTAATTATATCTACTTCACTTGGTTTAAAAAAAAAATCAGTGGTATATATTGAGAATGTCAGTCATGAGCTTAGTGTTTAAGTAATACATCTCCCTTGCAATTGTTTGCATGATTAGTCTTGTGTACCTTGATATTCAACTTTGCTTTTGCTGTGCCAGTTCAAAAATAACTTTCTTGCCAAAAACTTAAAATTCATTGACATCAGTTTGTTTTGATCTCCTGGTTTTGTATAATATTTCTGGGACCAAAAAATTAAATACGGACCTTCTAATGTAGAACAGAAATTTAAAGCTAGAAAGGTAGTGTTTCTGGAAGATTTGTGCACTTCTGTTTTTTAAACACTAAAAGCTGCTGGTAAGGCAGTCTCTGGGGCACGCTTCCTCTTTATCTCTTTACTAGTGTAGCATATGGTATGTTTAAAATACTTCATTTTCTGCTTTATAATTCTAATATCAACACTATAAGTAGACAGATGAGCTGAATTGTATATTTTTAGTTATAATTAAAGGGACTTTTTGATACTTTCCTTAAATTAAGCTTAAGAAGGGCATGTTGGCCACATTTCATGTCTTTGAAAGTATATAGTACTGTGAAGCTATAGATAGGGTGCTTTAACTATAGAATATTTGAGGAACAACTCAGTCTCTCCTTAACTGTCAAACATATTGGCACAGTTCATCACTCCAGTTTGTTACTTTCTTCAGAATGGTCCATTTTTGGTTTTGTTATAATGCTTACATAATAACATGTGTTCTGGTCATTGGAAACAAAACAGTTGCTCATAGTTGAGTGATACAGTATAGTTAATAATGACATAACATGGTAGTCATTTTGCTTCAAAGAATTTAATTGGATAGCCAAATTACTACTCTTTATCACGTTTGTAGAGATTTCGTGTTCCTCTTTGTGACCATTACTACCAATGTCTTACATTGAAGCACATACTGTAGAGCACTCGTTAACTTAATCCTCTTATGTAATGCACTCGTGAAAAGTAGTGCTTGCTCTAGAATCTAGATGTTTGACGATTTTATGATCCATGTGCTAGAGCTCTTGAGTTTTTGTAAAATAGATACTTAGTTTGAATTGATACAGTGAGGTTTTTGGGCTAGCAGTTATGGAGGTCCCTACTCTACTAAAAGTGTAATCTTGACTATCTGCCTTTAAAGTCAGAGGAAATGTAGTATTTAGAACACTTTGAGACATGACAAAATAGCTTGTTCATGTTCCTGAAGCTATCTTGTTCTGTGTTAAAGCTACTAATTGTCTCAATGTAAGTTTTAAATAAACATATTTCTATAGAGGTAGTATGTACTGTGTGATTTTTTCTTCTTTAACTATGCACTGTTGAATATAATTGCCTTCTTCCTTCCCACCTACACCCTCATTCATCCAACCCTGGGCTCCCTTAAGTTGAACATTTTCCAATACTCTTACAAGTTTAAACACTGCATTTATTTAAAAAAAGAATTAATTCTTATTGCTTAGACTTTTTATTAGCTAAATGAAGAGGCTCATACAGGTAGGGTACTTGTCGAAGCGGAATACTTTACTTCATCTCGCAGTGCTAATCCTGTGAAGTTGTCCCGTCTAGCTGCATATTCCCCAACATTGGCCAGCCCCGGTACCACACAGCAGCTCAGAGCACTGCGGTATATACTCATGTCATGAGCATCATACCACTCATCGGTCTTTTCGTCATAACACTCAACATTAAAGGTGGTGGTAAAGCCATTAAAGCCACCCACCACAAACAAGAGGTCGTCCACCACCTCAATGCCAAAATTGCTGCGAGGATTAAACATAGTGGGGATTGTACGCCAAGTATTAGCCACTGGGCTGTAGGCTTCTGCACTCCTAAGTCGATTTGCTCCATCAAAGCCGCCTACCTGTGGATAGCAAAAGAAAGTAAAGAAACAGTTGACCGCTAACCATTGTTTCTGTTTACTGAAGTGAGGAAGCTGAGAGAGGAATGGAAACTTATTTCATACCTCCCTCTTCCAAATCTTCCATAAACCTATTTGCTAATACCTAGGGGGTCTTGTTTTTGTTGTAGTAGGAGAGAAACTTACCGCATATACGTGTTCTCCATAAGCAATCACACCTATTCCACTCCTTCTGCTTCTCATGGGTGCTATGACTGTCCACTGGTTACTCTCAGTGTTGTACACTTCTGCTGTAAACAGGCATTCATTTCCATTAAACCCACCGCATATGTAGACCTGCGTGAAGAGAGTTCCAAGACTTTTAAACTTGTTACCTCTGGGGAGTAGAAAAGAGGATATTCCTGGCCAGGCCCAGTGGCACACACCTGTAATCCTAGCACTCTGGCTGAGGCAGGAGGATCACTTCAGCTCAGGAGTTCAAGACCAACCTGAGCAAGAGTGAGACCTCGGCTCTACTAAAAAGAACAGAAAAATTAGCCAGAAGTGTGGCAGGCACCTGTAGCCTCAGCTACTTGGGAGGCGGAGGCAGGAGGATCAATGAATCTAGGAGTTTGAGGTTGCTGTGAGCTAGGCTGACAGAATGGCACTCTAGCCTGGGCAACAGAGTGAGACTCTTGTCTCCAAAAAACATTACTACCTGTACATTCTGAATTTCTTCTTCCATATGTGCATGCAATGCTTTTTTTTTTTTTTTGAGACAGAGTCTCAAAAGAGTCTATTTCGCCCTCAGTAGAGTGCCGTAGTGTGACAGCTCACGGCAACCTCAAACTTTTGGGCTTAAGCAATTCTCTTGCCTCAGCCTCCCAAGTAGCTGGGACTACAGGCACCTGCCACAATGCCTGGCTATTTTTTTGTTGTTGTCGCAGTTGTTTAGCTGGCCCAGGCCAGGTTCGAACCCACCCCCCTTGGTGTATTTGGCTGGCGCTGTAACCACTGTGGTGTGGGTGCCGAACCCATGCATTGCTTTTTAATAAGTAAAATAAAAGGTAGTTACAAATAGCCACTTAGTCCTCTGAGGAAGGAATGAGTACTACGAAGAGTAGTGCTGCTTTCCATCTTCCATCCACCCTCAAAAGGAAGAATATCACTCCTGGGCCTGCACACCAGTCCCTCACACCCTGGTTCTTTACCTTCCCGTAGAGTGTCGTGGCACTTGCATCACTCCTCTGTTCGTGCATGGGGGCGATGAGCGTCCATTGATTGGTCTCTGGCTCATAACGTTCAGCAGTGTTGAGACGCACATAGCCATCAAATCCTCCCATGGCATAAATAAAATTGCTGAGGACCGTCACACTGACATAGCAACGTCTGGAGTGCATTGGGGCCACCTGGTGCCAAGTTTTCTTGACTGGGTCAAAACGCTTAACACTATTGAAATAGTCTACGCTATCAAACCCCCCAATGATATAAACGTAGCCTTTCAAATAGGCTGCCCCGTGATAGGCACGGGGACTCTCTTCCTCACAAGTGACATTCACCCATCTGTCTGCCCGAGCATCATATGCCTCAATGGCATTGGTGGGGCTCCCACCACTCCAGCCACCAATAGCAAATAGGATGGCATAGGGCAAGCGGGGCCTGGTGAGTGGGTTGGTGAAGTCAGAATTAGAGGGTCCGTTCATATTTAGGTCATACATGGCCTTTAGGGCATTAATGATGACTGGCTTGCATTCCTCGCTGTCTTTGACATAGTCATTCATCTTAACGTTGTTCATGAAGTACTCAGCATGCATTAGGGCCAGGCGAACCTAAGAAGGAAATGCAGAACGTCATTCAGATGAGGTGAGCATGCCTAAAGATACCAAGTCCTTAACCCCAATGTAACAGTCTGCCTTTGAATTGCTGAAACTATTTTGGTTTGTTTCAAAATGTATAACTCAGGCCAGGTGGGTTGGCTCACATCTGTAATCCCAACTCCGGAGGCCAAGGTGGACTCAGTAGTTCAAGAACAGACAGAACAAGAGTGAGACCCTGTCTCTACTAAAAAGAAAAAGAAAACAATAGCCAGGCATTCTAGTGGGCGACTGAAGTCCCAGTTACTTGGGAGGCTGAGGCAAGAGGATCTCTTAAGTCCAGGAGTTTGAGGTAGCTATGAACTATGATGCCACAGCACTCAACTCCACAGTGACTGAATGAGACTGTCTCCAAAAAAAAGTATAATTCACAGTTTAAATACAATAAAACCTCTGTAAGTTGACCATCCAAGGGACATATAAGGGTCAAACATAAGAAACTGGACATAAGGAACTATGCCTGCACTGATAACATACATATGGTGCATGTCTGGTTATAAAATTAGGTTAACTTGGGCAGCACCCATGGCTCAGTGAGTGGGGTGCCGACCCCATATACCAAGGGTAGCAGGTTCGAGCCTGGCCCCAGCCAAACTGCAGCAAAAAAAATAGCCAGGCCTTGTGGTGGGCACCTGTAGTCCCAGCTACTCAGGAGGCTGAAGCAAGAGAATTGCCTAGGCCCAGGAGTTGGAGGTTGCTGTGAGCTGTGACGCTACAGCACTCTACCAAGGACAATAAAGTGAGACTCTGTCTCTTAAAAAAAAAAAAATTAGGTCAACTTAAGGAGGTGGTCAACTATGGAAGTTCTACTATATTTGCTTTTGGGAAGTGGTATACATTTGGATGTTGAGAATTAGCTAGATAGAAGGCACTTAAAGTGGCCAGCGAGCAAGCTCATTCCTCAGCCACAGGACAGAATTATTAGACCAGAAAAAGCTGTAGTAATTGTAAAATATGTAAAATAACACTAGTTAGCACCCACTAGCCACAACTGTGTGCAATACTTATGGTTTGGTTCTTTGTCCAACTTTTATCTGGGGATGGAGAATGGGAAAGGGTGAAAGGAAGACTCTTTAGAAATCTTTCAAAGGCCCTCCCTTTCCCTCACTACCAGGGAGGATTTTGGTCAAAGAATTCAGCTGTGATAAAAGAAACTAGCACTGCTAGGCCGGGGATGGTGACTCATGCCTATAATCCCAGCACTCTGGAAGGCCAAAGCAAAAGGATGCCTTGAGGCCAGGAGTTTGAGACCAGCCTGAACAAGAGTGAAACCTCATCTCTAAAAATAGCCAGGTGGTGCAGCAGGCGCCTGTAGTTCCAGCTACTTGGGAGGCTGAGGCAAGAGAATGGCTTAAGCCCAGGAGTTGGAGGTTGCTGTGAGCTATGAGAGCTACAGCACTCTACCAAGGGTGGCAAAGTGAGACTCTATCTAAAAAAAAAAAAAAAAAAAAAGAAAAGAAAAGAAACTATCAATGCCAAGAGAAAAAAAGTTGCAAAATCCCAGAGAATAGTAGGAAATGCCTTCTATATAAGTACATGTAAATACAGCAATAGAATCTGTCAATCCCACTGGGATAAATGTATCAAGAGTGAGCAAATATGAATTCACAAAAATAACTAAACTTGACCTTAGGAAGCAAAATTGCAATGTGCTGCTTTCTATTTTGGGGGTCATGAGAAATCCATTTTAAGATGGCCTCAAATACAGCATCTTCCTGCTTGACATTGAGCTCATCTTTCTCAATGATATCCTTAAGTTCAGTGACTGAGAGCTCTAGAAACTCTGCTGAGACTTTCACCATCTCCTCGAAGTTGTGCAGTATGAACATGTAAGCTTTCTGCCTCAGCTCAGGGCAGTAGTAGTAGTCCGTGAACTTGCAGATGCCAATACAGTTATCCAAACACAGCTCCGACTTGAGGAACTCGCAGCAACCCCTGACAATACCCATGATGTTAAATTGGTCTGCTGCAGCCAGCAGCTTCTCCACGTTGTCCGGTGTGATAGGCACGGTCCGGGTGTATGCATATTCAATGATAAGCTTCATCATATCGGGGGAAATGCCAGGAATGTTGTATACCTTCTTTTCAGTGTTGTTCCAGCCACTTGTAAACAAAGCTCTAGAAAAAAAAGAAAGAAACTAGTACCCACTGAAACATTTCTCTCCTGTTTGCCATGTGCTTCCCGCACCCCCACCTTTCCCTCTTGAGGAGAATTTGGATGTTTTCCAAATAGTTCACAGCGAGCGAGTTGAAAGTAAATTGGCTTGAGAAAGTAGGGCGCAGGCCTGTGCTTTATACCATGGACAAGAAGAGAACCTTTCCCAGAACTTTGAGTTTGGTAGCTATTATCTTTATCTTTTTTTTTTTTTTTTGAGACAGAGTCTCACTTTCTTGTCCCCAGTAGAGCGTTATAGCTCACAACCTCAAACTCTTGAGCACAAACAATCCTCTTGCCTCAGCCTCCCAAGTAGCTGAGATTATAGGCACCTGTCACAATGCTGGCTATTGTTATTCTTTTTTTTGGAGACTGGGTCTCACTCTTGCTTAGGCTGATCTCACACTTGTGAGCTCAGGAGATCTACCTCCTTGGCCTCCCAGAGTGCCAGGATTACAGGCATGAGCCACCGCACCCAACCCTGGTTGCTCTTACCTTATGATAACTAGGTCTTTTTTTCCATTTTGTAGATGGAGAAGTTGAGATCTAGAGCTGGGAGTAAAACCTAGCTCTCTTCTCTGTCTCAACCCATGGCCCACCAAATTCTTAAATTTTCCAAATTTAAGGAAATTTTTTTTTTTTTTGAGACGGAGCCTCAAGCTATCCCCCTGGGTAGAGTGCCATGGCATCACAGCTCATAGCAACCTCCAACTCCTGGGCTCAAGCGAGTCTCCTGCCTCCGCCTCCCAAGTAGCTGGGACCACAGGC
>CAUYQV010138856.1:0-13545 GCA_963574575.1 Galagoides demidoff
GGTCCCAGCTACTTGGGAGGCGGAGGCAGGAGACTCGCTTGAGCCCAGGAGTTGGAGGTTGCTGTGAGCTGTGATGCCATGGCACTCTACCCAGGGGGATAGCTTGAGGCTCCATCTCAAAAAAAAAAAAAAAAAAAAGAAAGAAATAGGAGGGAGAGGATTCCCTAATTAGAAAACAAAAGGCTTAACCAAAGCTACTGAGATAAAGTTCAGATAGCAGTATAACGAAATTACAGGACACAGGACACAGAAGTGACTGATAACAGGCCCCCTCCAGCTTTCCATGGAGGAAAGGAGGGGGTTGAGATGGGATGGGGAAGATTAAAAGGCTGAGGACACTAAAGTCGACCCTCACAGAGGGAGTCACACTTAGAGAAAGGCACCTCGGGGCTGGGTTTATTTCTTTGTTCAAAAAGGTACAAACTCAAGGCCAGCATTGCACAAAGCATAGACCCCTGACACTTACTCTTTTTAACACTGCCACATGATAGATCTTCCTTTCCAGAAAATTCCTTAATCAAACTATCAACATACACTGTAGAGTCCCCAAATTTTCCACTTGTTTGGCAGAGGAGCGAACAAAGGCAGCCGCGGATTTAAGATTCTGTTTCTGCCTAATCAGTTGTGGAAGGTGGAGGAAGTCCTTAGTTGCATTTACTCTCCTCAAAACCCAACTGAACTCCCAGAACTGCAGAAGCAGCTCCCCCGGAGGTTTCATGAGACAGATGAAAATGTTGCACATTTGAAGAGAACCCAGTTTTTCCCATTAGGGACTGTGCAGCAGTCACATTTTATTTTTTCACGTTTGGCCAGCTGACAGATGACAGAGCCCATGTTGGTAACAGTGCTCCATCTCTCTAGCTGCCATTTGGAGTAAATTAATACATTCCTACCCTTAGCCTTCCTTCCACAACTGCAGTCAAGCAGCCTCATTAAACTTGGGAAAAACAGAAAGGTGCCTTCTGGGGAGTTTTAACTAACTATAATCAGAACATGAACCAGAAGAATCAGACTACGTGCACATGAGGAGATTCCAGAGTCAGTACTTTCTGACTGCACGCTCACTCCATTTATTTAGGGTAAAACGGTGGTTTGGTGGTGCCTCCGTTGTCCTGGTAAGCTGAATGTCTATTAAGACACTAACGTCAGGAAAAGCTTTACTCAGTCCATCTGACTACTATTTCTCAAATCAAATCAAAAGAAAGTTCTCTGACTATATCCACTGTAAGACTCAGACACTCAGGGACCATCCCCAGTTCCAAACTTTCTGTTTTCCTCTCCACAAAGCCAATAAAATGTCCTAAAGCTATAGTATTTATATATCTAAAAACACCAACTGCACTTCACACACCCAAAACAGCACAAAGGTCTTACTGCAAGTGCTCATTTCTATCATTCCCTATAATCCAAGCACTGATTTTATTTATTATTTATTGCAGTTTTGGCTGGGGCTGGGCTTGAACCTATACCCTTGGTATATGGGGCCAGCACCCTACTCCTTCAGCCACCCCTGAATTTTTTTTAATTAAGAAAATAGTATCACTATATTCCACATTAACTTGTTTCCTTCAGTATGTGAATCCCCTTCAAAACATACTTTCAAATCAAAGATGATCCATCTGGATAATCCTCAAAGAGCTAAAAGTAGACCTTCCATTCCATCCCACAATCCCATCACTAGGTGTTTACCCAAAAGAAAAAAAATCATTTTACCATAAAGACGTTGGACTAGAATGTTCCTAGCAGCTCAGTTCACAATCACCCAGATGTGGAATTGACCCAAGTGCCCCTTAATCCATAAATTAATTACTAAACTGTGGTCTATGTATACCGTGGAATATTATTTAGCCATAAAAAAGATAGAGACTTTATATCTTTGATATTAACCTGGGTAGAGTTGAAGAACAGTCTCCTTAGTAAAGTATCATAAGACTGGAAAAGCAGGTATCCAATGTACTCAGTACTAATGTGAAACCAGTAAATGAACAACTATTCACCCACATGAGAAAAACACAATTAAATTCAAGTGGGGGGAAGAGGGGATGTGAGAGAGGGGCTGGCAGGCTCGCACCTAACAGGCACAAAGTAAAGGCACACAGCACATCTCCTGGATGAAGGGCTCAACTACAACTTGGACTTTACCTAACAAATGCAAACTCGTAACCTAATCATTTGTACCCATATAATAATCTGAAGTAAAAGTAAATAAATAGATAGATAGATATTACCTAAAAAAAAAAGATGATCCATACAATATTAAGATTAGCTAAAATTTAAAACGATCAATACACATGGAAAAAATTCCGTATTGGAAAATAATACAACTATCGAATTATACAAAATTTATTTTTGAAGATGTTTCGAAAGAGGTTAAAGAAAAGTATGATGCTTTGATGTGTCCCCTCCAAAATTCAAGTGCTGAAAACTTAACTCCCAATGCAGCAGTGCTGGAAGGTGGGGCCTCGTGGGAGGTGCGAGTCACGAAGGCTCCACCCTCAGGAATGGATTGACGCCATCATGAAAAGCCTTACTAAGGGGTATTCACTCTCTTCTGCTCTTCTGTGCCGTGAGGACACAGAGGTCACCCCTCTCCAGCCCTTCCACCTTCTCCCATGGGACAATGTAGTGAGGTCTACACTACATGTAGTCAGTGCCTTAATCTTGGATTTCCCAGCTTCCAAAACTGTGTAGGAATAAACTTGTCTCAGGCATTACGGTATAGCAGCGCAAAACAGACCAGAATTTTTTTTTCCTAGATCGTCACTGGAACTTGAATATTTCATATCTCCCACGGTAAGCAAAGGCAGCTATAAGTAAAATGAAGTATTAAGATCTTCTTACTTCTGCTGAGTTACCTATCCCTCCCCTTCCCCAGGTGGAGAACTATATTTACCCGACAGACAACGCAATCAGAGAAAACAAAAGAAAAATAATAGCCAAGTATAGTTCAGTACCAAAGATGTTTGCAAACTAAAAAAAACGGGGATGCAAAGGCAAGGTGCAAATCATATGAGAGATTTTTAAAGAGATGAACAGTCAGGAATAATCCCAACATCCTTGCTGTTCTGTTCTGGGCTTGGTTTTGGTACTAAAACTCACTGGAAAATGCAGAATTTTGTACTTAACTTCAACCGCAAGACTTAAGATCCTGAAACCAGTTTGTTTAAAGTGGGTAGGACTGGTGTAGTGTACCAGTTGAAAGCCTGCGGTCCAAATCCCACATCTGCCACTTAGTAGCTATTATTTATTCTCCTAAATCTCAATTCCTGGGACTGAAAACTAATACAGCCTCTTTGGAAAGAAATATGGAGAATCCTCAAAGAACTCAGATTAGTCCCATTTGACCCACAATCCCACTGCTAGGCATCTACCCAGAGGAAAAGAAATCCTTTTTATCATAACAACATTTGCACTGATTGTTTATCGCAGCTCAATTTACAATCACCAGGACATGGAAACAACCTAAATGCCCACCTATCCAGGAATGGATTAACAAACTGTGGTGTATGCATAGCATGGAATACTATTCAGACATAAAAAAGACAGTGACTTCTTATCTTTTATATTAACCTGGATGTAGTTGAAACACATTCTTCTTAGTAAAGTATCAGAAGAATGGAAATGCAATTATCCAACATACTCAATACTAACATGAAGTCAGTAGATGATTTCATGCATAGCCACATAGGAGAAAAACTCATTTCAATTCAAGTTGGGGGGAAGGGGATTGAGGAAGGAGAAGAGGGAGGAGGGATGGGGTGATCCCACTGAATGGGCATGGTGTGGGGATGTCTGGCACATCTTTTGAGTGAGGGTCATAACTACAAGAGGGACTCTGCCTAACAAATTCAAATATTTTGGCCTGATTGTTTATACCCTCACCTTAACCTGAAATTAAATATATATCTATAGAGAGAGAGATAAATATATAGATATGTAGATACACACACACACATACACATAAAAATCTCAATTCCTCATCAATAAAATGAACATAATAATAACAGAAATGTTATCCAAATAAACACATTGCAAAAATCCTCTGATTTCTAGTAGGAAGTTAAAATGCAGTTTCCATAAAACATGATTTTTGTTAAAAACAAAAGGAGAGGGTGATGGAACTAAAAGGAGAGCCTCAGTGTCATCACCTAGGTGTGGGAGGGGTTCCCCAGTAGAGCGAGAAGAAGACAAAATGGGACCATCGTTTCTGGTGGGAGTCTGAGTGAGGCCACAGAAAGTTGCATGTAAGTAGCAGTAATGTGTACGTCTTAGGAAGACCTAAAGTCATCTCTACTATCTGAGCCCAATCCAGGCATTGATTAGACTGTAGATACAGAAAACTAAAGAGGATTTTGTAAACATGTGGTTTGCTCCCCTCCATGTCCAAGAGGTTAACAAGAGGGGTAAAATCTGATAAACCAAATCAATGAATCTTCATTGCCTGGTCTTACATGTCCCAGGGAATCCTTGAGCCATGATAGACATGAGAAGGTCCTAAGGTCTAGGGCAGAATTCTAGGGTCAGCCTACATGAGGTAGGCCCCCAGGACCAAGGGACTCTCAGCAGGTAGATTCAACTCAGACATTTACAGAATAAGTTAATTGACAACATTCAGGCCACACCTACCACAAAGCCTGGCCCTGCTCTGTTGACATAGGTATGGACGGACAGGCACCAGCTTGTACCCCCACACACACAGGGGCTCTCACTAAAGGAGTAAAGATCTCACCCCCTTGATGCTCTACATGTACAAGACCTCTCCCAAGATTGAATTATTTTTACACAGTAGCCCAAAAGCTTTATAGTGTTCAAAGATGGCGTTGCTAATACCATCATCCAGTGCACAGGCATTGATGAACAAACTCACCTATTTCTGTGTAGGTGTGATGACAGCCCATCAGTCCCATTGAGAGCACAAAGCCACCATGCACAGGGCAGTGTAAACGCTCTTCATCAAAGCATGAGTGTGAGTAGGTAGAAACCCAAAAAACAGGACAGGGAAGGGCAGGAAAAGAGAGGGGAAGCAATCGGACAGGACAGGAGGGGAGGGGAGGAAAGGGACATGAGCGTCCATACCACCAGAAAGCCGAGGGCAGAGAAGTCCCTGGTCCTTGCTCTATCCTAACATACCAGGTAACGTGAAACAGTCAGTAAGTCAGAACTTACCACCTTACTACCTAAAGTCAGGTAGAATCACTAAGATTCTTTGCAGCATTTTTACTCTTACATCAGGTTTTGGGGGTTGATGCTTTAGCCACTAGCTCCTGCTAAGCCAAGATTCAGCACTACATCCAGATCACAGCAAATGTCAGGGAAAATTTCATTCTATGCCCAGAAATAGTCCCCAGTTGACCAGCAGGCTCCTTGATGCAGGGAGTGGGGGGGGGCAGGGAGGAAGACCTTCCCTCTGGCTTAGGGCAGTGTGCAGAGACCATCTGGCACCAAAATCAAGGACATGGTTCTATTTATTCCTTGCACTCCTTCCCCCTCTAGTCCAAAGCTGTCTGAAGTAGTTACCGACAAAGGAAGAAATTGCTGGAAGCCAAAGCTATTTCAATTAAAACTCTTACCGAGTCTGATTGTGAGGGATGTTTGTTAAAATAAATAAATAAATGCGCTCTGCAGTGCGCCTGAACTGCCGATGGTCTGCAAAGTGCCCGTGTTCGATAGCTACATAAATTTTATTACCTAGTAAAATTTGTGTCTTAAAACTCTTGGCAAGAGCCTCTGTTTGGCTAACTCAGAGTTTGTTTGTTTGTTTTTTTTTCCCTTGGCCCAGAGATAGCAGAATTAGTGCTTTGGAATAACAAATTAGGCACTGGCTTTTCGTGGTAGACACACTGTTCTTCTAATGTTTTGTCATATAACTTAACTGCCGGCTGAACAAGAAAGTAACTGTTCGGAATGTTTTTATATATCTCAACTGAAAATTCGAACTAAATTCAGGATCATCGGATTCTTAAAGCGTCGTTTCCTCCTTTGGGTCTTTGAATCTCTGCCCTCTTTGATAAATGTGTTGATACAATCAGCACAGAAATGATGACTGAAAGTTCAGATTTGTCTTTTCTGAAATGTGCTGTCTCTTATGTTCAAACGAAAGGCAGAGCAGTATTTCAACATCTCCCTGGTTTTGGAATCTGGATTCTGGATGACCAATCTTACATTTCTTTTCATTTTCTTTGAATTGTTAAGAAACTCTTTGTGCTCTTTTAAGTTTACAGTCAGCTCTGAAATTATAATGTACTAGCTTTAAAATGGTGCAAAGTACCTCTAATGGAAACAAATTATAATGGAACTATCAAGAAAGGCCCTGAGCATTATTCGGAAGGCAGCTTGGTTTCTGTCTTGGTTTATCCTCTGCCAGTGGCTCCATTAGGGTATTGCTCAATCAGTCTCCCTGCTGGAGAGCAAGTTACATTCATCCATGCACTAACCAGTCAAAAGGAAGGAGAAAGCTCCAGGCAGGAGCTGTGGCCTTTTGAGAAAAGAGAAGCTTTCTGTAAAATAGGTTCTAATTTCACCTATGGTGGAAATACCATGTGAAAGAGTTTCGCCAGCTTTTCACAGAAAGTATTTCATGTCTCTTCCCTTATACCTTCTGTAAGGGCCTCATTGAACTTCAAAACTAACAGGCTCTTCTTTTGTGTGTGTGTGTGTGTGTGTGTGTGTTTTGAGACAGTCTCACTTTGTCACCCTTTGTAGAGTGCCCTGATGTCACAGCTCATAGCAACCTCAGACTCTCTGGCTCAAGCAATCCTCTTGCCTCAGCCTCCCCAATAGCCAGGACTACAGGCACCCACCATAATACCCAGCTATTTTTTAGAGACAGAGTCTCTCCTTGCTCAGGTTGGTCTCTAATTCCTGAGCTCAAGCAATCCACCTGCCTCGTCCTTCCAGAGTGCTGGTATTATAGGAAGGAACCAACACGCCCGGCCAGACCTCTTCTAACTAAACAAGAAGACAGCTCACATTCCAAGGTTCCATGACCCCCAAGTCACGTCTCCTCCTTATGCAGCTCGGGTCCTACACAGAGCTGGGATGTTCAGGAAGGTCTTCCTGTGTATATGTTATTAAGGACAACACCGGCAAATCTATAGGCCCATATAGACTTTTAAAGTTGCTACACTACAAAACTGAAATAGGCACGTGGAAGCTACAAAGTACCATGGACAGAGGCTGGAACGTGGAATCCAGCTGACTTAGATCAAACCCCACCCCCTAAGCTGTGTGACCCTCCGTTAGCTGATTAAGCCTGGTGAGTCTCTGCTTCCACATCTGTGAAACAGGGATCAGAATGCCTCTCTCACAGAATTACTGGGGAGATTAAATGAGAAAATTTACAGAAAGTACCTAGTAATAGGTACTCACATAGTGAGTGTTCAGTAAGCTATAGCCTTTATGATTTAAGGTTCTAATTGTTTTATTGTGATAAAAGTAGTTTGGTTTTGTTTATTTTTCTGGGAGAAACAAAGAAGTTTTGAATAAAATTTTTTTTTAATTCTAGAAGAAACCTAATGAGCAAAGAGTAATTCAATCTCTAGAAATTATAAAATTAACAATTCAATTCAATATTTAAGTAAGTTTTCTGGGCATGACATAAATAAATTAAATGGTTATGGGCTCAAGGGCCATACTCTTTAACTACATAAAAGCAATAAATGTAGGAGTTTTAAAATATCCTACTCTGCCTTTTAAATAAAAATCAATCTTTTATCACTGGGAAATATCACTCTCTTATTTCATTTATTGAAAATGCCAAGAGGAGAGACATGTATTACCGATTACCTCTTAGCAATTCTGAGCACTCCTGCAGTATAATTACATCATGGGTGGTTTTCTTCTTTCTGGACCCCGGGTAGGTCAGTATTTCTCTGATCCCTGGAATTGGATGTGAACACATGACATACTTTGGCCAATGAAATGTGAGAAGTGATATGTGTCTTTTCCGGGCAGAGGTATTTAATTGCCCACAAGAGAGAGCAGAATTCCATTCATGCTTCTTGGTGATCTGAGACGCTCCTATTGAATCGAAGCCCCTAAAAGTGTGAGTTTCTGGGTGACAATGATAAACAGAGCCTTCCTACCAAATTTCATTGGTCTTTTGGCATAGACAAAAAATTAACTTTTGTTATATTAAGCCACTAAAATTTAAGGGTTGTTACTGCTGCTCCCCCTAGGCCATCCTAACTGGGAAAATAATGGAATAACTATAGAAAAAGTGAGGTGATGCCAAAGACTAATTCACCTCCCTCATCTCACAAAATGGGGATTCATTAACTCAACTACAAAGAGTCTGACAATTAAGTTTGGGAACTCACCCTAGAGAATGGGCTATATACCTTATTGCTGAATATCACCACAGTCACCTTCAAAGTACACCCTTTGGCTTATGGAAACAAGCCAAGTGCCCATCAACCCATGAATGATTAATAAACTGTGGTATATGTAGATCATGGAATACTATTCAGCCATTAATAAATGGAGCCTTTGGGCAGCACCCATAGCTCATTGAGTAGGCCGCCAGCCACATACACCATGGCTGGTGGGTTTTTACCCAGCCCAGGCCAACTAGAACAACAATGACAACTGCAACAAAAAAAAGTAGCCAGGCATTGTGGTAGGTGCCTGTAGTCCCAGCTACTGTGGACGCTGAGGCAAGAGAATTGCTTAAGCCCAAACTTTTGAGGTTGCTGTGAGCTGTGACACCACAGCAGTCTACCCAGGGCTAGCTTGAGACTCTGTCTCAAAAAAATAAATAAATAAAATAAAAATAAAAAATAAATAAATTTTTTTTAGATGGAGGCTTTACATCTTTTGTATTAATCTGGATAGAGATGGAGAACAGTCTCTTTAGTAAAGTGTCATAAGAATGGAAAAGCAAGTATCCAATGTACTCAATACTAATAAAGAAGCCAGTAGATGAACTAATACACATCCACACAAGACAAAAACTCAATTTAATTCAACCTGGGGGGAGGGGAAGAGGGACAGGGATTGATGTGCTCCCACCTAATGGGCACAGTGTAAGGGTATATGGCACCCCCCACCCTGGGTGCCGGACACAACTACAACAGGAAGCTTACCTAACAAACACAAACATTGTAACCTAATTGTTTGTACCCTCTTATTAATCTGAAATAAAAAATAAAAAAGAAGTATTCCTCTTGGGATGCTATGTAGACACCAGTAACTAGCCCACCCTTCACAGGGTGGGAATTGGGAACTCTTTTCCTGGAATGGCCATCAAAGCTGTCATCATATTACTCTTAATGTCCTAAATGTCATCAAAATGTCTTCCTGTCAACATTTACTTTATCTTTGGGTAAAGGAAAAAGTTATTGGGGGCAGGTGAGGTGAGTAGGGAGGGTGTTCCAATATAGTTATTTTTTTACTGACTAAAATCTCCCTCACAGACAGTGCTGGGTAGCCTGGTGCATTGTCATGATGCAAGAGCCACACCTTTCTCATGCCAAGATTCTCAGTTAAGCTTTTCCCAACTGTTTCTCTGTCGACGTTTACTTATCTGCTATTTATTCTTCTCACAGTCAGCTGACAATTTCGGTGAACAATTTGGTGAATTTTTGCAATGTTTTCATCAGTTCTGCTCATTATTTGCTGCCTGACCTTTCTTCATCAGTGATGCTTTTTCTCTCCTCAAATGTTTAACCCATTCATACACTGCCATTTTCTTCATGGCACTATCCCCATAAACTTGGACCAACATGTCCCTCATTTCACTTTCACTTTGCTCATTTAACATGAAATTTAATGTGTGGCTCTAATTGAAGCTCCAAAGTTCTCACAGCAGCACACAAAAACACGCAACAATAATAAATCCCACTCAGCAAGACACTGCCACACATCAACACAACCACATCAGTGAGACACTGATATACCATGGTTATAAAACCTTACCAAGTTGTTTGTACAGTGCTGCCAACGTAAGTACATGGTGACAAATTCACAAACTTAATTGTCAGACCTCATACTAGATATCAGAAAGAACAGATAACGTTTGATTTTATCACTGCAATCTTATTCTCCATCAAGTAGCTTCCTATTCTAATTTTAAGGGATTTCTGTTTCTTTCATGGCAAATAATATTAAAACCTATTTTTTAAACATTTTTAAAACGTCACTTGGTTTTTACAGGCTTGAAAAACTGATGGATATACTAACTTTTAGTTAAAACACTTAATGCTTTTTAGGCATCAAGATTTTTCCATTCCTGTTAATACAAGCCTAAATTGTCTGGATGGACTAAGAAGCTTTATCTTTTTGACTCTCCAAGAAGGAAGTAATGGTGGCGAGTGACCACGTACCTACTTGTCACAACATCGTAAAGAATTAAAATGCTAAGACATAAAGCAGCCTACTGAAGAGTTAAGTAGGTATCAGGACTTGAAAAGCTATAATGATCATAGAATAGGTCCCAGCCTAAAGATTCAAAGCACCCTTTTCCAGGAAAATCTCACCCAAGTACTGTAATAAGCTGTATCCATTCTCACCCACAAAACAGAAGCATCTCCTATTTCCTACCCAAGTCTCCTGTTTGCTGGCTCAGTCACATACTCAGCTGGAACTCTACAGGATAAACCATAATTGACTTGCCACAAATTGCTGCAGAGTCCAGCACGAAAATCAAAAACTTTCATTGAGCCTTTTAACACAGCTAGAGTGAGTTATAAAGCCCTGGTCTGTGAATAGGCTTCATTTGATGCCTTTAGTTCCTGCAAAAATTTCACATAAATCTTAGATGGAGAGATAGAAAGGTAGCTATTCATCTATAGATGTACAGTAGATATATTTATATTTTATATGCATGTTATATAGGTATATATATGCATATTTTCCCAGGAAATTAAAAGAGCACCTATAGCAAAATACTTTGTGTCATGACTAAGCATTTTCTAATAGCCCTATATTAATCTCAGGACCTACACCATTTGTCATATTTGATTACTTTGCATAAATGTCTATGGATCACCTGCTTTAACAAAACCATCCAACCACCTAAGTGTTCTGAACCAGCAGTCGAGTCAAGGGAAAACCTGCAGAATCAGAGCCTGCTGTTCATCATTCAATTTCTGCCTCTTGTGAATGTCAACAGATGAAGGGAACAGAACCTCAACTCCAAGTCAGGAGGCCTGGCTTCCCGTCCGAGGGTTCCTCTGGGCTCCACAGCAGACTGGGCAGCTGCTTGGGGTGAGTCCTCTAACCTCTCTGAAACCATTTCCTCATTAGGAGAGGGGACTTGGGGTGTGGTGGGGAACGATAATCCAGACCCTCTGTAAAATCGCTCGCAGATGCAAAGTCTCTTCAGGAATAAATGAGAGACTTAATATCTACCCTCACTGAGGGGTAGCAAGAGGACAGATCGGAAAGACAGGATGAGGCAGACCCAGCACAAAAGCATGAAGTAGAGCATTTCTGAAGAGGCCAAAGAACATAAAGTATCCCTCTCCACCAGAAGCTTTTACTGAAGGTCGTGTCCTCTCCTCCACCTGGGATTCCTGTCCCTTCCTCACATCTGCGTGAGGCCCCTCTGTGGGTTTCCAGGGGTGACACGCGGCACAGTGCCTGCCCTGATGGTCAGAGGAAGCATCCACAGTAAAATCTATTGTTTTATTAATATTATTAATAACATTATCAATAACAATAAATATTATTATTTAATAAATTATTTCCTTTTACACATTAAGTAATTAAATTTATTATTTAATAATAAAAAACATTATTAATAATAATAAAACAATAGAGATCAAAGACCGGAAAGGAAACAGACTCACCAGTAACATAAACGTGTCTTACCTCCACGTTACGTACCCCGAGTCGGGAGCGGCAGTGGCAGGGCCTTTGTCCCTGTGATAGCTTTACAGGCTCACACACAACACACAACAGAGGCAAGTGCTGCCGCAGGCGAGTGAAGATCAGTCATAAATCTGCACGGGCCGATAGTGAACCCTGGTTCATTCTTGATTCAATTTTAACACCCTTATGGCTAGAAAGTAGGAAAATCCACTCAGCTCAAACAAAACCAAACAGGCCAGGGGACAGGAGCTTGAGGGCAGTGGTAGACGGTGGAAGTCCTGTGGCTGATGAGGGCCTGTCACCTACTCTGATCTCATCCTTTGTCACTTCCCGGCATGCTCACGTGAGGCACTCTGAAGGGACCTCTCCGTCTCCCAAATCTTTGCAAGTTCCATTCTCTCGGCCTGAAGTACTCTCTTCTTATTCCTCAATTTTGCTTAAGCAATCACCCCTCATCTTTCTGGCCTTCTTTCTCCAGGAAGCCCTCTCTGGCATTCCGAAGCTAGTTAGTGCTCACCCCACACGTGTTAAAACTGCCCGCATGCTCATCTCTGTGAGCGCAAGGCTGCAAGCGCCGAGGGCTCTCGCTGAGCTCAGGGCTTCACATCCCGCACCTGCCGCGCACCTGCCCACGGTGCTCAGCAAACATCAGTCAACACGTGGCGAGGCCCACTCTCCCGGCCTAATCATGAAAACCTCACAACAGAGTCTGCAAACTCCTCCTGTTTCTTTCTCCAGGAAAAAACCAAATTAGCTGGAAAATACAGCAATACTTTTGGGAAGATGTTCTGTTTTCCTAGAACCAGACCTAGCACAAATCAGACGATCAGCAATACCTTTCTCTCCTTTTTCCCCTTCACTTCATCCTCCCCTCACCCCTCCCCCTCTCCTTGTTTGTCAAGTATAAACCTCAAGGATCCTTCATATACAAGAGATTGTTCTAGATGCCTTCCTGAAAACCCTTTGTGAAGAAAGTTCCCTGAAGGAACCAAGGGAAAGGTGGGACCATTTATGTGATAAGCCTTGAAAACAATTTTGATCAAAATGTTAAAATCTCATCAGAGAGGATGGAAACCGTGGGCTTTATCATCAAAATCTGGCCAGGATCCTCTTGCTTCTCTCCAGCTTGCCAGCTCCCTGCAGCCCCCCTCTCTCCTGAAAGCCTGTAACAGCCTCCTGTCTGGGCCCCAGCTTCTGCCCATACTCCTCATCTCAAGGGTAAAGTCAATTTTCAAGACAACTGCCATGGGATCCTTTTGAAATCTGAAGTCAGATCACATCACTCTGCTGCTGTAACTCTCCAGTGACTTCCCACCTCGCTGGGAGGAAAGACACAGTTCTCACACTGACTGTGGGTCTGAGGATGGCCCCCCTGCACCCCGCCACTCACTCCACCACCCGCTCTGGTCTGCAATCAGACGAGACCTCCTCCGTGAGGCCGTCTCTGGACATTCTATTGAAAACTGCAACAATTTAAAATTAATCTTGGCTCAGCGCCTGTGGCTCAACCGGCTAAGGCACCAGCCACGTACACCTAAGGTGGCGGGTTCGAATCCCCAGCCTGGGCCTGCCAAACAACAATGATGTCTGCAACCAAAAAATGGCCGGGCGTTGTGGCGGGGGCCTGTGGTCCCAGCTACTTGGGAGGCGGAGGCAGGAGACTCGCTTGAGCCCAGGAGTTGGAGGTTGCTATGAGCTGTGATGCCATGGCACTCTACCCAGGGGGATAGCTTG
>CAUYQV010138857.1:0-26932 GCA_963574575.1 Galagoides demidoff
TGGTCCCAGCTACTTGGGAGGTGGAGGCAGGAGACTCACTTGAGCCCAGGAGTTGGAGGTTGCTATGAGCTGTGATGCCATGGCACTCTACCCAGGGGGATAGCTTGAGGCTCCGTCTCAAAAAAAAAAAAAAAAAGAAAAAAAAGAAAATTTGTATAATGACGAAAATCTATTTTTAGTTTTGAAATATTTCTCGATGCTTATACTGTGGTGTCTGGGACTTAAGCATCCATAATTTAAGCAATGCATATATGTAAAAAGAAAGTGGCTTGAAAGATTGATAAATGGATAGATACTGTTAACACTCAAGCGAGGTCTACTTGGGCCAGGCCTTCCTCCACGCTGCCAACTGAGGAAATGAAAGATGGAGCATTCAGCATATGCTTCTGTCTCTGGGGCCAGACGTCTTTCTTAACTCTGTTTTAATTGTGTTGACTTTGTGTTTTGGCACTGCATAGACATCTCAGCAGAAAACCCTTTATCAGCCCACAGATGGTTCTTTTTGGTGGGAACTTTCATGCAATACCAGCTTCTCTCACATTCACCATTCACCATATAGCGAATACCTCACTATTATTTATTTAACATTTCTGAGATTTTTGTACCTGATAGTATTGAAATGGTATTGGATAAATGAAGACATTTTTAAACTCCCTTGT
Source organism: Galagoides demidoff (assembly GCA_963574575.1). NCBI lineage: Eukaryota > Metazoa > Chordata > Mammalia > Primates > Galagidae > Galagoides > Galagoides demidoff. The sequence goes on from CAUYQV010138857.1 coordinate 660, forward strand.
GAGAGAGTTTTAGAGAGAATATCATTGGCTGTTCATGCCAGTGATATAACTATGTACATCTTGGAATTGTTTTCATGTTTACACAGCAATTAATGGTCTTTACCCTCCTTGCTAACAACTAAATCTTTATTGTTATATTGATGTTTTTAGAAAGGCCCTTGAGCATGTCTGAGGATGCTTTTTATCTCAGATGAGAAATTAGAATTATGGTTAGTTGGCATTAGGGAAATAAGAATTTATAAAGATAACTCTATTTGGACCAATGGAGAAAAACCTGGAAATAGGGAGGATAAAAGTTAAATATTATATAATACCTAAGTCTGAGGTATAAACAGTTAGTTCTAGATGCTGAGATTGTTATTACTCTCCTGGGATGATAGCAGTGTTGGTGTACATCGAGGCTACTTACAGACCATTTGAAATGTCTACGTGGCAGACCAACAACACTTACAATACACAGCTAGTCAGCCAGTAATACCCCTCCTTGATTTGACTCATTTATGAAGTTGTTTTGTTATTTCATTCAGCAAATGCCATATAAAGGTTTTTTTTTTTTTTTTAAGTTGTTAGTGATGTAAAGAACTAAAACTCAGAATGGACATTGTTTTAACTATTCCCATAAAATTCCTCTTAGGGCAAGAACACATGTGGCATAACATTCTGAGAACCAAGGCTTGAGACAGTATAATTCCTTTCTCTTATCTTTGCTGCCTTCCCAAACCCAGCCCATCTCCTCTCTTCACATTCAGCTCTGACAGGCAGAGCAGGACCAGTGTTCGATTTCATGTTCTTCCTAAATTCTCGGAATTGGGGATGATTTACGTACACATTCCAGACAGTGAAGATTTAGCAACCTTTAAAAATGATAGCACGTGTAAAAGTCCTGAGGAAAAACATCATTAGCAAAACTTACACCTAAAAAACAGTGAAATAAACTGTGGCCACCTTGTTCATTGTTTTCCCAGATGAAATACACTTTGCCATTTGCAATTTCGATTTGTTTATTTATAACTTATTCATGTGTTTTCTGTTGGTTGTGTTTTATTTTCAGCCTGCTATGGATTTTTACTTTAACGTGCCATGGAATTTATAATCATAGAATGGGATCCTTTATTTTTCTACATGTTGGAGACTGTTGACTGAATAAATATAATTTTGATATGGACCTAGGAAATTAATTATCCAGATTTAAGTAATTATGTTTGAACACTCAGATTATTTTGATAATTAGTAAGAAAGATTAAGAAGGTGCTACTAATAAAAGTTAAAAATAACGGACAAGTTTAAGATAGGAAAGAAAACTTGTCACTGAGTTTTTTTTATATTTTAATAATTAAAGCATCAAACTATTTTATAAGATTTGCCACCTTAATTCCGACATAACTGTATAAATGTTCTTGTGAAAAGTAATTGTTGAAGTCATTGCATTATTTTAACGTTATTATTTCTGTCTCTATTGTGTAGTAGTTTTTGACATATAAATGTTCCTTTTTTTCACCTTTACGTGATTAGAAATTCTCATAGAGGTAAAAATCACAAAACAAAACTCTTACAGTTATTTGGTAAAGACTAATTTCCTTTTTATCATTTGGATTTTAATCTTGTGTGGGGCTTCTTAATGCATAAAATAAAAGTATTTTTAATGACTTTAGTGTTCTGTGCAGATTCAGACATAATAGAAAATTGAGAAGAAAATTAAAAAATAATTAAAAAATTTTCTTCTAGAAACTACATTTTCTTAGAACATTTCAGTGACTTTACATTTTCTTAGAACATTTCAGTGACTTTTTCATAAACTTTGTTGGTTTTCTACATTTTAAAAACTAAATAATGTGTAGTTGTACTTTGAGGTCTGTTTTAAAGAGGATATTACAGCTGGCTTGGTGCCCATAGCAAATGGTTATGGTGCCGGCCACATACACCAAGGCTGGCGGGTGCCAACCTGACCCAGGTCAGCTAACCAGCAATGACAACTGCAACAAAAAAGAGCTGGGTGTTGTGACATGTGCTGTAGTCCCAACTACTTGGGAGACTCAGACAAGTGAATCACTTAAGCCTGAGAGTTTGAGGTTGCTGTGAGCTGTGACACCATGGCACTCTACCAAGGGCAACATACTGAGACTTTGTCTCAAAAAAAAGAATGTATTATAGCCTTAAATGTGCAATATTTTTAGCAAACTTTTCTTTTTTTAATCTGCAAATGAAAGTTGTACATATTCATGGGGTACATAATGATATTTCAGTACATATGATATGTAGTAATTGCCTGGAATGTTTTGTAATCTTACACTGTATGAGTTCAGTCTCTGAGATCTCTATGGTAGCAGGGACGATAGGAAGCTTACTCGGAGAAAACGTGATTTCTGCGAACCCAGGATTTGGGTTTTTGTTGTCATTCTAGGTCTGATTTCTCCAGTTCAAGGTTCCTCATCTTAAAAATTAAGAAATTAGATCGGAAGGTTGGTAACAATGCTGACTCTAAATTGGGACCTAAAGTCAGTCTACTACAAAAGAACACGGTGTTTGCTTCTAACTTAAAAAATCTACTTGCCTTTAGTTTTCCTTCTATTCATTATCGGTTTTCATTCTATCTCATAAAAACGCTTTCACCATATAGTAGGCGATTGTCTTAAGTACAGCAGCGTCTTCTGATCACCTGACTTTTATTTTTTTGATAATCTTTATTTTATGTCCTTAGCTTCAGGATACGTACATGTTTCGCTGACATTTTAATATGATGATAAAGCCGCCAAGTATTTTGTCATAGCTAGTTTTGCAAAGGCTTTTAATGATTTCAATAACATCAAATCTCTTAAAGCAACTCCTCTGCCATAACAGCTGTCAGAATGTCATGGCAGGTTCCATATGGCTGATTAAAGGTGTTGCTGCTCAGTGTTACACCCAGAGAAATTTACATTTTCTTGATTCTGTCAGTATCACTTCTAAAATATCTGTTACCATTTGAAAGTTTCCTTCACCAACAAACACATAAATACATGTGGTGTAACCTTAACTTGAACATTTTCATCGTGGGTTTTTTTTTTTTTTGTCATAAGAGAATTTAGACTTACTGTTTTTTTCCCTTCACTATTTTTGTCATCATAAGATATGGCAGAAGAGAATGTATAAAAAAAGAAATTCTGCATTTACCCTGGAATTTTGTTTCACTTGGCAAAGTCAAAACTAGCACAATTTGTAAAAGAAAATTAATCTGGTGAAATACCAGGTTCTAATGTGGACTCCGTGACTGTGAGTCACTGAGGAATTCTTTAAAAAAGACTAAGCGATGGGAGAGAACAAACTTTTTAAGGTGAGAAAATACTTTTCAAGAATAGATAAAGCATCCTGCTTTTCCATTATCCTTATCCTGAGGGAAAACCCCAGCCACTCCATAAGAAGCCAGCCCCCTCCCCCCCTTTTTTAAGCAACGTTTGCCTCCTTTTTAATTTGTTGCCTGTAAATTTTGAACTTTTCTTGGCACCCAGTAGCCTCTGTTGACTCTGACATTACTAAGTACTCTTTCCAGTTAGCAAAGAGCTCTGTATTGATACCTAATAGGAAGAAAACAAGTAGATCTTGGTTCAGAGCTACGTTGTAGCTTCATGAGAACAGGGACGGTGTCTTCTGCCAGAATATATTCCCCAGACCTCAGGAAAGTGCCAGGCACAACAGCTCTTTTTAAATGAATAAATATTTGCTGAATGAATGAATAAATTAATGAATACATGAATTTCCCAGCAGATGATACAGTATATTAATAGAACATGAGTAAGCCTTAGTGTTTTTGGTGCTAGATTTGCATTTCGTAAACTCTGGGGAAAGGAGAGGAATATTTCATTTTTCGTAGCCCTTTCAGTCCTTGACCAGGCAAGTTCACCGACCACTTTTGCTTCTTACGATGTTTCCCGTGCCACGACAGCATCTCCTGCAAAGGAGGTGTTAAATAAATGATTGTTGGAGGAATTAAGAAATGAGTGAGCCCTATCCCAGTTCCACTGTTTTAAAAAAGAATCCATAAAAATGGCCCTGGTGTCTCGAGTATTAAATCACAAAGAGAAATGGACCCACACTGAAAGTCTGAGACTGTGATTTCTGGCATCTTCTTTATTCTTCCTCCCAGACGTTGTTTTGTATAGATTTTAAAAAGTCAAAGGGGCTCTTCGTTTTGTGGGGGTACACTGAAGTGAAGTACAGTACAGTGAAGTTGGGTGATTGTTCCTGGTCTATGGCTGGACCTGGCCGGTGTCAGACACAAGGCAGAAATCTGGTCGTTTGGTTCCCGGGCTGTGGTCCTTGGCCTGGGCAGGACTAACTGCCTTCTCCTTTTGGGTCTTGTCATATGTAAACTGAGGATGGGTGACAGACAGCTGGGGTGGGGGGGTCTTCATTATTGTCTTGTAAGCTTGTGAGGCCCCCAAACCACAGGAACCAGCGGGTGGGACTCAGCAGCTTGGCTGCAGCATTTCCTTGTTGCATCCCTGGTAATGCAAAGCATGATGGCCCAGGGAACTCGGGTTTTAAGTGATGGCATCAGAAAGAAGCCTTTCCTAGAAACTGAAAAATACTCTCTGCCACATGTTTGACAGTCCTTCTCTTCCCTGCCTCACCCCCAAACTTGAAGAGTGTGACGCTTTGCCCTAAACAAAAGTGGTTTCCCCTTGTGATGATTCCTAAAATCTGGAGAGTTGTGTCAAGCTGGTTAAAAGATGGCAGGTGACAGGAAACCTCAGGTTCTTGCTTTGTTTTTTTTTTCCCTTTTCTTCCCTTTTCTTCTCTTTTCTTTTCTCTCCCTCCCTCCCTCCCTCCCTTCTTCCCTCTCTCCCTCCCTCCCTCCCTTCTTCCCTCTCTCCCTCCTTCTCTCCCACCCTCCCTCCCTTCCTTCCCTTTTCTTGAGACAGAGTAGAGTATAGTAGCATTGTCTTAACTCACTACAGCCTCAAAATCCCCAGGCTCAAGAGACCTTCCTGCCTATAGGCCCTCCAAGCAGCTGAGACGACAGGCATATGCCACCACACCTAGGTCATTTTTAGTAGTGACTGGGCTAGGGGAAGGGAAGGGTGTTACTCTTGGTCAGGCTGGTTGCTCTTGAACAGGCTGGTCTTGAACTTCTGACCTGAAGGGATCCTCTCCCTTGGCCTCACAGAGTGCTAGGATTATAGGCTCCAGCCACTGCTCCAGGCCTCCTGCTGTTATTTAAATTTGATTTGGTGAGATATTAGACTTAGGTGTTTTACGGCCAATTGAGGGGGTGGGGACCTAAGAAACCAGCTGTAATACAGTGAGAGGCATCTACAGAATAAAGGAGCGTGTTTTCTCAGTCATAGAGAGTCATATATATTTAGTTGTAGACAAAAATAATGAAGTTGTCGGCAAAGATTAGAAGTCGATACATTTGACCCAAATGTATTGAATTATGTGTCACAAGTATTAAATCACCCTTAGACCATCACAGTTCCTCAGTCCCAGGGATGAAATTAACCTGAAGAACAGCAGATATTTTATTTTCCAACAATTTTAAGTGTTTATAGGAAGGACATTAAAAAATAATTACAATTTTAATGCAAGTAGCAGTCTATTTTAGAGAACTGGCTAAGAGTGCTAGAACTCAAATTTTCTTTATTACTGAAATAGTCACTGAAACTGTACAAATAATGTTAGATTATCAGTATGTCTTTTATACATTACTATGTACTTATTTAGCATAAAATATGGGTCACCAATGATATGGCAACAGTTATAAATGTTTCTAAATAGAATGTTGTCCTGTGTGTATTTCATAGGTTTAAATTATCCTTCCATAGAAAAGTGCTTATTGTTGGCAGGGCGTGGTGGCTCGCACCTGTAATTCTAGCACTCTGGGAGGCCGAGGCAAGTGGATTGCTTGAGCTCCGAAGTTCAGAAGTTTGAGACCAGCTTGAGGAGACTGTCTCTACTAGAAATAGAAAAAACTAGCTGGACATAGTGGTGCACATCTGTAGTCTCAGCTAATGCCTGTAGGGTCAGGTACTCGGAGGCTGAAGCAAGAGGATTGCCCAAGCCCAAAAGTTCAAGGTTGCCGTGAGCTACGGTGGTACCACAGCACTCTATCCAGGGCAACAGAGTGAGGCTCTGTCTCCAAAAACTTAAAAACAGAAAACGGTGCTTATTACGACTCTCACGCAACCCTGGAGATTCTGGTGTTTGGGAATCAAGTGCCATGGGATGTGTGTAAGGGCAGCATCCACACATTTCTGGGGAGAGTCTGTTTCAGATTCAGAAGAAACTGAAAGCGTTTGCTACAGCATTGAGACAATGCCTGTAATCACCCTTTTTTAACTCAAATAATTGTCAGCGATAATGTGCAGAATTTAATGCACCAGAGAACGAATCGACCAATGGTGTATGGTGGGTAACATTTTAAAAAGTTAAGGGATTATTCCACTGTTCCTTTTTATTTTGACAGCCTGGTTTATATCTTTGTAAATATGAAAGTTTCAATTACGATAAATATATTTACAGTGAAGTAGGAAAATGGGATTTCCCCATCTCCTTGGGTTTGAGTAATTATTTTTTAGTAAATCATACCTTTGTACATCGATGCATTTATGGGGTTCAGGGTACTGTTTCAATATACAGCATGAAATATTTAATTGACCTAAGTAACACATCCGTCACAATTATACTCATTTCTTAATAGTTTTGAAATGTACCATGGCATCAGGCACATGAGGTGAGAGCCCCCAAATACCCTCCCTCCTCCCATATCCCCCCTCCTTCGGTTTGATTTTTCCATTTTACTCTGTTTTAAAACCTGTGGCTCTCAGTAGACTACCTTCTGGACAGCAGACTCTATCCCTTTTCTGTCCCCACCATTCACACAAACAGGCTTCACTTGGTAGAGATACTGTGTCTGATAAGTTAGCCCAAGTGCTCCATGGCTTTTCATCTTTTTTCTCTATTTCTCAAACTGTAGCCTTCGATTATTTTGTTTTCCTACAGTGTAATGTGATTTTAACTGTTGATAAAGCTGGTTGTGACCCGGGTCAGCATTTTCTGCATTGAGAGCTGGGTCTCAAGTCCCCTCGTCTGACGTTTACCAATGCAGAGACAAAGGGGGCACGCCAGAACCGAACGCGTTTTAGCCCCTTTCATTACATTGCAGCTGTTTCTCTATCACCTTTATTTGGAGGATATGAAATATTCCTCTCGTTTCTACTTTGAAGATTATAATTTCTATAACTTTTTTTCCTGATAGAAGAGATCATTTTCCCCTCATCCGTGGAGGCCAGGAGCTGCCCGCTGTTCTGTTTTCTCAGCTGTGGGATTAGTAGATGGTGCTGCTGGTTTTGAGCCAGTGGTGCGTTTCTCCTGAGAAACACCCAGGGAGCGAGTGGCCTTTGTTCGGAATCTTTGCTGTATACCCTACAGACAGGGAGAAGAGAATTCCCAGGGAAACACTGCACCTCCCTGCAGGGAATGCAGGAGAAGGCTTACATCATAACTTTCCGTGAAAACTTGGTCATTTGAATCATCATTGAAAATATTGCTTGAAATAATTGTACTTGAAACATTGTGCATAGGTTACAAAATTGAAGGAGAAAATGGTTCTTCCTGTTTTTTAAGTTCAGAAAGGCAGAAGTTACATCAGTTTTGGAAGAAGGGAGGGATTGAACATTTTTAGTGATGAAGTGTCTTTCCTTTCTTCTATTTTTTTTTTTTTTTTTGGTTAATGCCAGTAGTCATAAAATATGGTTCTTATTTTCTCCATTATATAGGTTAGGCAAAAAGAGCTAAAAATGTTTTGGTACCTTACCCAAGATCGCATAACTTTTAAGTTAGTAGAGCTGAGATTCAAATCCAAACTTCCTTCTCCACGTCCTTGATTTACTGTTCAGCCAGGCTGCTGTTAGCAGAATGGGAACAAAATATTAATGCTTCATGCTCTTTTCCTTCTTTCTTCTTCTGGAACTTGCCAGGTTTTTTTCTTGTGTCTGGAACTCATTCCTTGGCTTGTCACATCCCTGTTTTTTTCTCATCTTTTAGGTCTTGGCTCTAATTAACGTCGGCCCCCAGAGAGGCTTTTCATAGCCATCGTACGGAACCACCTCCCAAATTACATCATCCTACTTATTTACTTCATAACAGTCTTAGTATCTATAAATACTTTATATGTTATGTCTCCCCTACTATATACTTCACGCGGATGCAGATCTGACATTTCCCTTTTTGTTTTTAGTTTTGTTACACAGAACAGAACTTGGCCCATGTTGGCGTAGTCCGTAGCTGTTGGTTCAGTGAAGGAATAGAACTGTGTAAATACCCTGCCTTCCTTTTAAGTGTATAAAGATAAGTTCTAGTTTCTTGAAAACTATGTTTAAGAGGAGTCATTAAACCACACTTCAGTTTTAAATTTGAGTTACTATGGTAGGCCAAAGTTATGCTAAAGAAATGTTGTATGTAAATTTCCCTGAAAATTATTAGAAATTCTTACTGAAACTCTGCTGATACTCCTTATTTTGTAAGCTTGTATTTTATATCCTGGCAAAATGCAAGATAATCTTTCCTTAGCCATACAAGATCTCCAAGTATATCTTAATGACTGAGTTATTAACTGAATGTATGTCCTAAAAGAAAGTCATCTCTGGTGTTTGGGAGGGGTGCGTGTGTGTGTGTGTGTGTGTGTGTGTGTGTGTGTGTGTGTAAAATAGGTTTTCTTGGGATCTTATCTATAACAGGCATCAGAGTCTTCTGTGAGTCTGAATAAATATTAAGCAGGGTGAGCTCAAAGCCCAGCAGTGGCAAGTAAATGCTTCATAGCTACAATATAAGTTGTTATCTATGTTTACAAATAAATTGTACCCATGTAAATAAGAACTGGCTTATGTTTCTGGACAGGAGAATCGTGGTTGCTTTTTAAACTGTAGAGTAGGAAAAAGTCCCCACTATTGTTCTTATGCATCTTTCTTGCTTTGGGGCAGAAAATTACTATTATGATTAGTGTTCGATGATTAGTAAGATCTCAGTGTTTCAAAATGTCTACTTTCTAAAAACAATGAAAAAGTAGCTGGTATATATAACATGTTTTGCTATCCTGGTGGACAAGGTGAGGATGTAATTGAACCTCATGGGAGGAGGGGAGTAGTGCTGTAAAGGCTGTGATAACAACAAGCCCTGCTGGCCCTGCGAGTGCTCTGGCTTCCTTTGCTCTGTGCTCCTGGGCTGGCTCTTCTCAGATCTTCTCAGAAAGTCAGACGATAGGAGGCAGTGGTCCTGATGCAGGAGAGAAAAAATCATATTGAGGCTGCAGTGTGAGTTTTATATTGAATTCTGTACTTAAAAGCAAGTATATTGAGTTAAGTCACTGTGCACAATAGGGTCTTATTGTAAATTAATTCTCATCCACAAATATTCCTTTTAAAAAATGTGTGATTGTAGCCTGCTTCTGCTTGCTTGGAATTGCTAATAGTAATACTAAGTACCTCGATGCAATATAGTTAGAAAGGAAAATCAGATCCTCAGTTGAAGTCAAGAATAGGTACATTAAAAAAGTTAGTCCATACAGTATGGGTACTTCACTTGAGTGAATAATCAGGAGTTAACTTACCCATCTATGAAGAACTTACATTTTATTTTATTCCTGTTCTATTTTAGATTCTTTTCTTCTGTCCTACGATAACTGTACCTTATAACTTCCATGGTTCCTCAAATTTGGGGGCTTATAGATGCTCCAAATAGAGAACCTGATAGAAGCTGGAGAACCCTACCCAGACAAAGGTGTAGGCTGACGCAGACACCAAATATTGTACCCAGGCATTCTCTTTAATAATAAAAAAGCTCCACTTTGGATAAGGCTCTGTCTGTGTGTGTGTGTGTGTGTGTGTGTGTGTGTGTGTGTGTAAGAGAAAGGGAGGGGGAGGAAGGGAGGGGAGAGAGAAAAATCAATATAAAAGGCCCTGATTTCTTCCCCCTTACCCTGAAGGGGTTTCATTGATGATATTACCCCTCCATTGATACATACTAACATTGTGGTTACCCCTCCACTGATACATGCTAACATGTGGTAGGCACTGCTAAAGCTGGAAGAACCCATAGGAGGTTCTTGCTGTCATGGAACTCATGCTTACTTAAGATGTGAGAGAGACAAACACTAACTGAATCGCAAATTTATTTATTTATTTATTTGTTTATTTATTTCTGAGGCAGAGCCAGCTCTTGGGCTTAAGCAATTCTCTTGCCTCACTAAGAGAAGTAGCTGAGATTACAGGTGCCTGCCACAACACCTGGTTGTTTTTTGGTTGTAGTTGTCATTGTTCCCTGGCAGGCCTGGGCTGGATTCAAACCCGCCAGCTCCGGTATATATGGCTGGTGCCTTAGCCGCTTGAGCCACAGGCGCCAAGCCTAATGACAAATTTAGATATATTCTGCAAACACTCCTGCAGGGTGGGGAACTTGTGGTCTTGGGGCCACACGTGGCTTTCTGGATCCTTGAGTGTGGCCTTTTGAGTGAATTTAAACTTTACAGGATAAATCCTTTTATATAAGAATAAAAGTTTGGATTGGGATGAGGGGCCACACTTGGGGACCTACACATGTGACCTTGAGGCTGCAGGTTCCCCATCCCCTTGACTCCATGTATGTTGATCGTGTTCCTCTGAATGTCTGAGACTCTTTTTAGACGTATAGTTTCTTTGTCTGGAATCATTTCCCCTACCTTTCTTTTTTTTTTTTTTTTTTTTTTTTTTGAGACGGAGCCTCAAGCTGTCACCCTGGGTAGAGTGCCATGGCATCACAGCTCATAGCAACCTCCAACTCCTGGGCTCAAGCAAGTCTCCTGCCTCCGCCTCCCAAGTAGCTGGGACCACAGGCACCCGCCACAACGCCCGGCCATTTTTTGGTTGCAGCCATCGTTGTTGTTTGGCGGGCCCGGGCTGGGGATTCGAACCCGCCACCTTAGGTGTACATGGCTGGCGCCTTAGCCGATTGAGCCACAGGCGCCGAGCCAGATCTCTGGTCTTCTGACTGAAATCAGAGATCCTCTGTTCCAGTTGGAGTCATATCAAGATTCTCGAAGCACAGAAACTATAAGATGGTAAATTGTGTTCTTTTTCAGCCACTATATCTATGGTAATTTGTTAGTTAGTGATAGGAAACTCATACAGTCATTGAATTCTCACTTCTAAGCTTTCATTCTTCTAATCAATTAAATCTCACTCCTGAGAACCTTGTATTAAATGAAAAGATGAGTAAAAAACTTTCCAAGTTTCTAGTCAACACCCAAGACATTAATCACAAAATCCATTTATTCTAACGTGACAAAGAAGCAAAATTTTTCAATAGAGATCATGAATTACATTTATTTTACAGTCTTTTTTTTATATATTGTGTAGTGAAAAACTAGAGTTTTGGGGAATCTCACGGGAGAAAAACTTTAATTCAGGTTTTTTCAAAGTGTGGTCCTAGAATATCTGCATCTGTATCACTTGGGTGCTTATTAAAAATGCAGAGTTACAATTCTTAGACCCATTAGATTTGAAGGTCTGGGGCTCAGAAATCTTAATTTTTAGAAAGTTTCCCTGGAGAATTATTTCTGCAAGTCAAATTGTAGAGCCAGTGCAGTAGCCCTGGTTAATAACTGGGGCTATCCATTATATATGAGTTCAGACAACTAAGTTTATGAACTCATTCTAGTAAAAGTTCTGCATATCTCATTGCTGACTATCACTACAGTCACCTTAGAAGTACTCCCTTTGAGAAGCTATGCACTGACACCAGTGGCTAATCCACCCTTCAAAGCACTTTTTCAAAGATGAATTCACAGACTTAATTGTCCATCCTCATATAATTTAGAGAGTTCTAATATAAACTGATCCCTAGGCCCCATTCAATGAATAGAGACTCTCTTGTACTGGATCCAAACAAAGGCAGGTGTTAAAAAATCACACATGCTTCTTTGAATAGCCATAGTAAAGATTCACCACTTTTGCCCGAGTATTAGAGCCTGTAGATCAGGATGAAGTTAGCCAATGGTTATATAATACAGAATAGGTTGAGTTCTTCACCTAAGAGTTTGTTATAAGGAGAAAGAGGAAGACTAAATCCTCAAGGTAAAAACTGATGTAGAGAAAATAACCACAGGAAAACAAAAGATAGAAAATACGCTAGAATTACTGTTTGAGTCCTTTGACTCTAACCTTCTTATTGCCCCTCTTTCAGACAGCTTTTCTGCCTTCTCTCTTCAACGCTATCTTCTATAAAGTTTTATATGCCATTGTGAGTTTTTCTGTCTTTATATAGAATAGTTCTCCCTTTCATGTTGTTCACATTATTGTTGTCCATTTCATGTCACGAAGTATTCTAATTATAAAAGGTTTTACTTCATGCACTGATTGTCCAAGGTGATTTTTACTGGTAAGGGGCAGGGTGGGTGATCAACAAAGTAATCTGTCTAGAATGAGCCATGGAGTGATATAAGAATGAGAAATAAGATATATTTTTATTGTGGTGTTCTACATGTTCAGAGAAACTTATGTCATAATGAACTATTGAAATTATTCCTAAAAGTAAAGTCCTTGGGCTAGGACCATTTTAATGGTAGCCATGTGACTCTGTTATGAGTAAGAAGCAGTTCATCTACTACTCTTTATCTACATCATTGGTTAAAGAGAATTCTGCCAGTAGGCATTACCTTTCTTCATGGACATTGTTTGGTAGATCCCTTTTCCTGTGGCATAGAGTAAATATAAAAGAGGAATGATCAGAAATTTATCTCTGACAATAACCTCTATAGCACATGGTACTGAAAGGTCTATAGCTGCATAACAGACTTCTTTAAATTCTTTTGCAAAATTGTCTTACTGGCTAAACAGGGAATAGTATGTTGCAATGGATAAATACATCTGGTATTGTAGAAATCCAGTTGCAAAAAAATTACCAAATAAGTTACTTGGTCCAACTGGTAGAATCCTTGTCCAGCTGAGTCTTTGATCTATTATATTTTAGTTGGTTTGGTTAACTGAGACTGTGGATAAGGAGCCATACTCTAAACTTGATATTATCCTCTTGATAGTCGTAACAATAGTCTTTCTGGTACACTGTATTCTTTCAAAAATTTTTAAATGTTTAGATGAAGCCATCCACCAAATGCTAAATAGTTTTACTATGGCTAGAACAAAAAAAAAAAAAGCTCTAAAAAGAAAAACAACATAGTAACATCATAACATATTGGGACCAAAAAAACCAGAATGATGGTGGCAAGGAGTAGCACTAATGCTACATGACCAAAAAGAAAATTGTTAAATGAAATTTATGGGAAGTCACTGGTTTGGACTGGGATCCTGCACTAGGCCTAAGAGACCAGATCAAATCAGAATATAATGGAGTCACTTGTGCTAAGTGCTACATAATCAATCTTAACTTCCAGACAGGATAGTTTAAAAAAAAAAGATGGGGGGAAATTCACAGCATCCAGTTAGAAGGTGTTAGTCTACCTGAATCTACATGACAAGAAAATCCTGTTGGAACTGCATTTTTGAAAAATCAATCTATTCTTTGTTCTCTATTTCTACTTTCTTCAGCCTTTTCTGATTATAAACCCACTCTTATGTGCTCAGCCTTTGGAACACCCATTCTACTTTATGGGACAAGATGTAGGTGGATTCTAGAATCACGAATAGAAGGCAATTAAATCTTTAAACTAAAAAAAATGCTAAATGTCACTTGATATGTCTTATCTTTTTCCCCTTAAGGAGTTTACTCATAAACAATAGGGTTAATTTTACTCTTCCTCTTTATTTTTGACTTTTTTCTATCAAGATCTGCAACAGTTAGCTTCACTAGACAAAGAAGAAAATGACATGAGCTAAGTGGCTCAAGAGTACTCCACACATCTGCACAGATTTTCTTTAGATACCTGCCAGTGACTTCCCCTATCTCATCCTCTTCACCACTTGTTGGAGCTTGGGACTGGCCAGGTCTGCGGCGTGAGCTTATCTATTGTCCTGATGAGGACCGCTGGGCTCGGGAACAACTACCCTTAGGTGCCTGAGGGGTAGCCGCCTTAGCAGAAGGAAGAGAGAAACAGCTTAGTAGGAGAGTGGATCTTAGCAGTCTTCTTAGAGAGACACCTTTGAGCAGAAGAAGCGAAAGAGTCAGAGTGAGCAAGTCCACGATAGAATAGCATGAACGCTCTTTGACTGACTTCTCCTCCAGCTTCTTATAGACGTGATCCCATGACTATTTGCACCACAGGTGTAGAGACTGCCAAGCACTGATGTTCTCTTCTCGCGAACTCTGGAGTTAAGGAGAGCCAAATCACTTCCCCGTACCCTTAGTACCAAGGTGTCATATTACTGAGATTTTACCAGTGTTTCTTATTATTACAGAGTATTCCGAGCTTAACTCTTGCTTCTCCTTTCCATAAGCTATATGGTGTGCTACAACTACCCAGTCATTTCATTACATCTTTCTGCTGGTAAAGTCCCCGTCATGCTTGCTGCTGTTTTCTAATAATTTGATTCTAATCTTTCACTTGAAAATTAATTCACCTAAGCAAAATTCTTGCTCTGGTAGAGACATGGTTTTGTAAGATAGGAAAATTTCATTAGCTTTTTATTCTAGTCCAATCTCCTGAACTTCGGTGTGTTTGTTTTATAGAAACATTGTAATTCTATACTTGACATGACTATTTGCTTGAGGCCAAATGTCATCCTTTACCAGGTCTGTATCCAGCATTCTTTATATCTTATTGGAAATGAATAACTGGCAATAACCTTTTGGGGTAAGAGGATAATACTTAACCAAGATCTAAGATTTATTATGTGTCTGTCACACAAATTCTGTATTGATAATCAGGGAATAGACCCTGAGAAATATATATTATACCTTTTTTCCTTATATTTAATGGTAGTATTGCCATACTTCCAATTATCACTGTTTCTTGTTTACATTACCAATTTATATTGGTCATAAAGTAATGTCAGTTTATGCATAACAGTTCTATTGCTTTTTCCTCAAGTTTAATTTGCAGTCCAGGTTTGTCTATATGTAAAACTCTAATTACTTTTTATATTCAAACCTATTAAAATGTGCATGATTCATGTTTAGGACATTTTCTTTTTTTCTTTTATTTTCTTTTATCTTTTTTTCTTTTCTTTTTTTTTTTTTTTTAGACAGAGTCTCACTCTGTTGCTCCAGGCTAAAGTGCCATAGAGTCAGCCTAGCTCACAGCAAACTCCAGCTTCTGGACTCAAGAGATCCTCCTGCCTTGGCCTCCCTAGTAACTTGGACTATGGGTGCCTGCCACAGCCCCTGACTAATTTATCTATTTTTAGCAGATACCAGGTATCACTCTTGCTTAGGCTGGCCTCAAACTCCTAAACTCAAGCTTTCCTCCTGCCCTGGAAGGAGTGCTAGGATTATAGGCTTGAGCCACCTTGCCAAGCTGGGGCACCTTCCTTTTAATTCAGGCAGAATAGAGGATTCTGTCAAGTATATGTAAAATGGGAAAATAATCTTGTGTTTCATATGTGAGTATTAAAATTTTTATGTGGAATTTAAAACATGAGGATTCACTAGGGTAATTCTAAAATCCAGGTGACAACCAAGTATCTGAGAAAATATAAGGGAAAATAATGCTGATAACAGGATGATTGCCTAGATGATACTTTTCTTCAGAATTAAGTGGTGTTTAGACCTCTTAGGGAGAACATTGCATATTCCTAATGCATAGAAGAAGTCTATATATAACTAAATCACTGTGCACTCACAGAAAAGAAGTCCTAGCCAAAAAGTAAGTAAGAAGAAATGGAGCACATTGGAGAATTTATTTTGATCCCATGGAAAAATAGGTAATCAGTAAATTGTTTGCTACTTAAGTATCATGGCTACCACTAAGTGCTTCTAATCTCACACATAGAATACAAACATATACATTCTTGGTTTTATTTTTTCATGAGTTATTTATTCTTTAATTGTTTTGAAACAAGGTGAGAACAGTTTTACAGTTAGAGAGCCTGCTCTCTCCTGTGTGATATTTTTCATCTATAGATACCCCTACATTCTGCAGAATAAATTGGTATCTTATCTTAAAAAAATGCATCATGACATATAACAGAAGATCAGTGAAATGTTTACTTCCATCATGAAAGTCATAAAATTCCACTTACATAAGGTCTAACTAGTAAAACATTTTATAATAACTTAAATCCTTTTTTCTCATTTTAAGACCAAAAAATAATTCAGTATGGCAACAGAGAAAAGTTTTAAAATTTGGAGGTCATAGTTCAAATTATATCTCTGACTTTATTCACAGAATGCTATCATCACAATAGTTACTGCACATTCTAATTTTTCATATGGATTGGCCTTGAAACTCTACAGAAAATAGAATTGTAGTAAAAACAAACATCTCAACATTCACTGGAAGAATATGACATGGGGGAAAGAGGCAAGGAAAAACCAAAGGCAAAAGGAGAAAAGTAAGAAATCTAAACCTTACCTGTGGGCTGTGACTAAATGATTTTATTCATGGCATAATGGATTGTCCTTTTCCATGTCTTTAGTGGAGTAATTTATATCAATTTATTCTATCAACTCTGAAGAAATTTAGTAATTGAGAGGATTGAAGATACCAGAGTCATAGGAAACTGTCCAATTTAATGTAACCTTGGATTATATAACCCATTTCCACTTACAAAAAAAAAAAAAAAAGCTCTTGTTCCTTGACTGTGTCTGTTAACTAACAAGTAATCCCATTTCATTGTGGGCAAGGGACTTGAACAGAAGCTTCCCTGAAGAAGATAGGCACATGGCCTACAGACACATGAAAAAATGTTCATAATCTTTAATCATCAGAGAAATGCAAATCAAAATCACTTTGAGATATCATCTAACTCCAGTAAGAGTGGCTCACATAACAAAATCCCAAAACTACAGATGTTGGCATGGATATGGAGAAAAGGGAACACTTCTGCACTGCTGGTGGGAGTACAAGCTAATATGTCCCTTTTGGAAAGAAGTATAGGAAATACTCAGGAATCCAAAAGTAGACCTGCCATTTGATCCTGCAGTTCCTCTACTAGGTGTATATCCAAAACCAAAAATCACATAACAAAGATATTTGCACCATACTGCTCATGCTCATTGCAGTTCAATTCATAATAGCCAAGTCATGGAAGAAGCCCAAGTGACCATCGACCCATGAATGGATTAATAAATTGTGGTATATGTATACCATGGAATATTATGCAGTCTTTAAAAAGATGGAGACTCTACCTCTTTTATGTTTACATGGACGGAGCTGGAACATATCCTACTTAGTAAAGTATCTCAAGAATGGAATAAAAAATATCCAATGAAAAGGAAAAAATATCTATTGTACTCAGTGCTATTATGAAACCAATTTACAATCACTCATACTTTCATATGAAGAATAGATCCCAACTATGGCCCAGGATGAAGGAGGGAAGAGAGTGGATGGGAGGGGTGGGGGAAGGTCAGATCAGGGGAGGGTAAATGGTGGGATTACACCAATGGTGCGTATTATAAGGGTACATGTCAGATGTATTAAGTATAAAATATAAATTTCTTAACACAATAATTAAGTAAATAAGGTGAGGTATATAGTAACCAGTGTGATGTAAGTGTTCCTAATTCTATGTGAAATCAGCACATTTTACCCCATAAATGCATTAATGTATACATGATCTATGTGTTTATGATTTAATAATAAAAAAAAGATTATGCCATTAATTCCTATTCAACTAAAGGACCAAGGAGACTGATACATTATAACCAGTCCATTTTATAAGTTGAACATAAGTTGTTCATTTGACTTTTAGTTTTTGTTTTAAGTTTCAGTTTCAAATTTATTTTTTTAGGATATTACTTCTGTTTCAAAGATGCTCTCCTTATCCTTGATTGCTGTGCATTAAGCAAATCAGTGTGCTCTTTTGTTCTTAATACCAATAAGTGGTGTTAATAGTTTGAGGTAATAGTAATGAAACTTTTGGAGTGCTCTTGTGGCAGTTACCCTAACTAAGCTTCCTCATATAAAAGCTGCTTTGGGATCTTTACTGTCATCTATAGGTCACATATACTTAACCTAACAGGTTGTGTTGTGATAAGCAATCAAAACTGTTATTACATCATACTGCACACATATGTCCATTGTTATGTAAGATTGGAAAAAAGACATTATCTTTCACCATTCTGTAAATGGTTAATAGGCAATGCAAGATTCTGTAGGAAAAAATAATATAACTCTTTCCATAGCAATAGAAATGCATGTCATGTCTGTAGTCCAAGCTGAAGGGAGTCTGAAGTGGGAGGACTGCCTGTGCCCAGGAATTCCCGGCTGCAGAGACTTATGATTGCAACACTATTCTCTAGTTTGAATGGAAAAACAAGATGCTGTCTCAATAATTAAATAAACAAATACATATCTCAGAAGAGATCATCCATATTAGTTACACTTGTTTCTGTGGCTGTTTTATACTGTCCTCTAGATCAGTCCAAAGCAAAATTTGGAAGTAGAAAGTAGACAGTTTTTATTTAGTTTCCCCCTATACGACATCTGACATGTTTAGTGCCTGGCAATCACACTGTGTCCTTTTACTGCTCTCTGACCCTCATTACTCACTCAAAGTTGGACAACTAGCCTACAGTTAAGAAATTTTTCTATTTCCTAAGCCCCTCAAAACATATGGAGTGCTATGTTCTTTTTATAAGAACCTTTCGTCTTTAAATGTTGAGATCATCAAGTGGGCCTATTCTAATCACTGAAGCTTTTGAAAGCTAAGAATTTTGAAAGCTAAGAACATTCTCCATCTGATGGCAGAAGAGTGAAAGATTCCAGCCATGGGGAAAACTTGGCCATTGTTGGTTCCAAGACAGAGGGGACAACCTGTGAAGGATTGGGGGAAGCTTTAAGGAACTAAGAGAGGATTACAGCTGATTGCCAGCAAGGAAATGGGAACCTCAGTCCTACAAATGCAAAAAACTGAATTTGACCAACAACCCAAATAAGGTTGAAAGCAAAACCTCCAGATGAAAACTCAACCCAGTGGACACCTTGATTCCAGTCTTGTGTGATCCTCAGCAGAGAAGCAGTTGAGGCACTGGACTTCAAACCTATAGAACTATGAACTAATAAATTTGTGCTGTTTCAAGCAACTGTGTTAGTGATAATTGGTTATGCATCAGAAGAAAACAGATACAATGGCTGAATTAGATAAACTAATCCTCACTAATATATTACCTGTTTAATGTGTGATCTCTCTCAGAAACAGAATGCCTACATGCACTTATAATTCATATGTTGCAAAGATACATTAATTAAACTCAAAAACAAAGTGTCAATGATGGCATTTAATAAAAGTAAAATTTAGAGCAAAATGTATTGAGAGGCAGAGCAAGATGGTGGAGGGAATGCATCTCTGGGTCAACTCTCCTCATGGTTTCAGGTGAGAGTAGGGGGGTTGGATATTTTCCTGCATGGAGTGCTAGCATAGACAAGCAATGCAGGGTGTGCAGCAAAAAGGTGAATTGCTGGACTGGAAGTGTAACCCAGAACCACAGTATCTGCCAGAAAAAATTCAGCACCACAACTGAAGCAGCACCAGCTGTGGCTGATGTCCAGCAGCCAGCGGTCTGAGACAGCAGAAACCAATCCTTCCCCCATGAAGAACTTCTATACTCAATTTGTGGGGAGTTTAGGTGTTTTGCAGAGAGTGTGGTGAGGTGTGGACTCCTGAGTGGAATTTGGTGACCAGAAAGGGGAGCCATTTGGACCCTGTTTGGAGCATCAGGGGTCTAGGCAAATGGACAGAAATTTGAGGGGGAAGGATTCTGCTTACGAAACAGATTCATTTTGTAATTTTAGAAGTCTTTGTGGCAGTGCACTGAAGCGGTGAGCGACAAAGGCAATCAACCACTTACCTACAGACTCTGAAAAGTCTTTTGCGCACAGCGCTAAATCTGAGGGAATCAGAGGTAACCAGCCCCTCCCTCACAGAAATAGACTGAAAACTCTGTGACATGGTGTTAAAAGGGCTGGTGCAAGCAACAACCAGCCCTTTTCACACAGAAGATAACAATTTCCAGTTTGAGGGGAAACTAGGAGTTGAGTGGAAAAACTGGTAAAGCATGGAGTCCTGTGCCGAGTTTGGAGGACAGATAGGATTGCTGCCTGGAAAAGGACAGCCAAGGCTGGGTGGCCAGCCAGGAACTAGACATTTTGTGAAACTTCAAAAATGGCATCTCCATAGCACCTCTTCCAGGAGCGTGGAGAGCTCAATCTCACCTGTAGCTAGTCATCTTGTATCTGAAGGTAGTTCAGGACACCCCACACTTTACGGGAACTGTTATAGGAAGAATTTGTGCAAAAATTCTTTGTTGTTGTTTTCTGTTTTTTGTTTTAGCCTGGGAAACACTCACAGCGCCACCTGCTGTCTAGGAATTATATTGCAACATAAATATATTCCCACTAAAGTTGATCCCCACCTCATATGTATAGTGGTATGTTTGTATACATACATAAGGATAACATTTTTTTTGGTGGTGCCCTCCCTTTTTTTCTTTTTCTTTATCCTTTTTTTTGTAAGCGTTACTATTAAGTCTTTTAATTTTTTTTATTTTATTATTAATACTATTCTTCCTTTTTTCTTCTCTCTTCCTCTCCTCTTCTTACAGTTGCTAAAAGTGTTTACATCACACTAATACTTTGGTTTTTTAAATTTTTTTATCCTTTGTTTTTTTCCTTTTCTTCTTTTTTTTTAACCTAAATTTTATGATTACCATTTTTTGGGGGGGGTTTATTTGTTTGTTTTTGTTTTGTTTTGTTTTGTTTTGTTTTTTTGTCTGTTTGTTTACTTGTTTCTGATTGTGCATCTGTGTGCTTGTGTGTCTGGTAGCATTTTTATTGGCTTATTTGTTTATTTCATTTCAATGTGTTTTATACTTTGCTAAATCCTTGGGTTGGCTATTTGCCCTAACTCCAATTTTCATATTCAATAAGAATATGGAGGAACAGAGGATGAGGGGTGACTGGAGCTATTTTTCAACATAAACTCCTGTTCAGGGGGAGACATAACTGCCAGAAAGAACCCAACGAAGCTGAAGGAGGAGAGCCAAGCTGAGAGAAGAGATAGATAAATGCATGTCTTCTCCACTGAGGCAAGCCACGACTTCAAGAAAACAAACTCCAGTTTAGATTGAGCCCAGGTGGAATATTCTCCAGCTGCAATTGAGCACCTGAGGCAGACAGACTTCAGCACTCTCTGCTGGGTGGCGACAAAGAGTGGTCACTGAGTGGAGGAGGCATTGACTGTACTTGGACTCAGGCAAGCACAAAGCCCTGGCATACTCGCTTATTGGACAGGACTGGGCCACAGAGTCTGAGTTAACAGAGACTGGTGGTGGGGTTAAAAGAGTCTGGTGGTGAAGGGTGAGCAAGGTGGGGAAAGAGACATCAGCCTCCTTACTCCAAATCGTCTACTAAACAGGCCTTTCTGACTCCTCAGAGCATCAGAATGAGCCACACTTGAGGTACCAGTAGATTCATGCTATCTTAGCCCTACCATACCAAGCAGGCCCCCAGTCTCTCAGACCATAGCACTATACACAACCTTGGCAAAGCTCTAGGGGAAAAGGTACAGACACCAACCCTAGCCTTTGCCCAAAAGGGCTAGTAAAACACTACTCCCGGAGCCCCCAACCCAAATTCCTCTTACCTGCTCACCTAACCAAATGGTGTAAATTCTGCATGGGGTGGAATCAGCAGAAAAACTCTGGTAATATGAATAACCAGAGTAGATCATCCCCCCCCCAGGAAGGATGCTACAGATGTATCTGAAGATCACACCAATAAACAGATGACAGAGATGTCATAAATCGAGTTCAGAATTTGGATAGAAAATAAGATTAAGAGAATAGACGAAAGGAGGGAACTAGAACTACAAGAAATTATTCAAAAGAGGTCTCAATAATTCAATGATTTCAAAGATAAAACAATCAAAGATTTTGAAACTTTGAGGCAAGAGTTTGTAGCCCTCAAAGATCTGAACATACAGTAGAATCCCTAAATAACAGAGTGGAACAGGTGGAAGAAAGGATCTCTGACACTGAAGACAAAGCTTTTGAACAAGCCCAAGAGCTCAAAGATGAAAATAAATGAAAAGGAAAAACGGACCTTTCTCTCAGAGAGCTCTGGGATAATTCAAATAAAACTAATATTCACCCTATATGAATCCCTGAAGGTAGCAAAGTTGCTTCACAAAACACAGAGGCTCTTCTTCATGAAATTATGAAAGAGAACTTTCCAGAAATGCCACGACATTCTGAAATTCAGATAACAGATAGTTTCAGAACCCCAGCATGATCCAACCCAAACAAGATATTCCCCAGACACATCATAATTAACTTAACTAAAGTTAATATGAAAGAGAAAATTCTGAAAGCAGTTAGACGCAAGAAAACCATAACCTACAAGGGGAAGAGTATTAGAATGATTGCAGATCTTTCTGCTGAAACCTTTCAGACTAGAAAAGGATGGTCATCGACTTTTAATCTCCTAAAATAAAATAACTTCCAACCCAGGATCATGTATCCAGCTAAACTGAGTTTCATCTATTATGGAGAAATTAAATACTTCAAGGACATTCACATGTTGAAGAAATTTGCCATAACCAAATGAACTCTGCTGGAAATTCTCAAACCTATCCTCCATAATGACCATTACAATCCTCCACCACAAAAGTAAACTCACTCAGAAACTTTTGATCAATTCCAACTTCCACAGTGGCAAAAGGATTAAAAATGTCTACAGGACTTGCAAGCAACTCAATGCCCCAAATTCTACCAAGCTTATCAATAATTTCAATCAGTGTGAATGGCTTAAATTGTCCTATGAAGAGGCACAGATTGGCTAATTGGATACAGAAACTCAGACTGGACATCTGCTGTTTTCAAGAATCACTTCTTACCTTAAAATATAAATATAGACTCAGGGTGAAGGGATAGTCATCTATATTCCAGGCAAATGGAAAGCAGAAAAAAGCAGGTGTTGCAATTTTACTCACAGATGCATCAGGGTTTAAACCAACAAAAGTATGCAAGGATAAGGATGGCCATTTTATATTTGTTAAGGGTAATACGCAATATGATGAGATCTCAATTATCAATAACTATGCACCCAACTCAAATGCACCTCAATTTGTAAGAGATACTCTAACAGGCATGAGCAATTTGATCTCTCCCAGATCCATCATAATCAGAGATTTTAACACTCCTTTCGTAGTGTTGGATATATCCTCCAATAAGAAGCTTAGATTTAGGATGTATTGGACAGATCCTCCAATAAGAAGCAAAGAAATTTTAGATTTAAATTTAACTATTCAAATTTTAGACGCAATAGACATGTACAGAACATTTAATCCTAACAAAATTGAATACACATTTTTCTCATCAGTACATGGAACATACTCCAAAATCAATCACATCTTAGGTCATAAGTCTAACCTAAGTAAATTTAAAATGATAGAAATTTTTCCATGCATTTTTTCAGATCATCATGGAATAAAAGTTGAACTCAGTAACAACAGAAATCTGCAGTCTCATACAAAAACATGAAAGCTAAATAACCTTGTGCTGAATGACACATGGGTCAGAGTCAAGATCAAGAAGGAAATTACCAAGTTTTTAAAACAAAATGATAACGAAGATACAAGTTATCAGAACCTCTGGGATACCGCAAAGAAAGTCCTAAGAGGGAAATTTATAGGACTGCAAGCCTTCTTTAAGAGAACGGAAAAAGAGGAAGTTAACAACTTAATGGGAAATCTCAAGCAACTGGAAAAGGAAGAACATTCTAATCCCAAATCCAGAAGAAGAAAAGAAATAACCAAAATTAGAGCAGAATTAAATGAAATCGAAAACAAAAGGATTATTGAAAACAACAGATCAATAAATCCAAAAGTTGGTTTTTTGAAAAGGTTAATAAAATAGATGAACCTTTGGCCAACCTAACCAAGAAAAAAAGAGTAAAATCTCTAATTTCATCAATCAGAAATGGTAAAGATGAAATAACAAAAGACCTTCAGAAATTCAAAAAATCCTTAATGATTATTACAAGAAACTTTATTCCCAGAAATATGACAATCTGAAGAAAATTTACCAATACTTGGAAGCACATCATCTCCCAAGACTTAGCCAGAATGCAGTGGAAATGTTGAATAGATCTATATCAAGTTCTGAAATAGCATCAACTATTCAAATTCTCCCTAAAAAGAAAAGCCCCGGACCAGATGGCTTCACGTCAGAATTCTACCAAACCTTTAAAGAGGAACAAGTCCCTGTATTACTCAACCTTTTCCAAAACGTAGAAAAAGACAGAATACTACCCAACACATTCTATGAAGCTAACATTTCCCTGATCCCCAAACCAGGAAAAGACCCAACAAGAAAAGAAAAATATAGACCAATATCACTTATGAAGATTGATGCAAAAATATTTAACAAGATCCTAACCAACAGAATCCAGCAACACATCAAAAAATTACATACCACGAACAAGTGGTTTTTATCCCAGGATCTTGAGGATGGTTCAATATATGTAAATCTATAAATATAATTTATCACATAAACAAATCAAAAAACAGACCATATGAGTCTCTCAATCAATGTAGAAAAAGCTTTTGATAATATCCAGAATCCCCTCATGATCAGAACACTTAAGAAAATTGGTATAGAAGAGACATTTCTTAAACTGATAGAGGCCATCTACAGCAAACACACAGCCAATATTGTAATCAATGGAGTTAAATTGAAATCTTTTCCACTCAGATCAGAAACCAAGCAAAGTTGCCCATTGTCTCCATTGCTCTTTAACATTGTAATGGAAGTTTTAGCCACCGAAATTAGGGGAAAAAAGGCTAGGGCATCCATAAAGGGTCAGAAGAGATTAAACTTTCACTTTTGTCAGATGATATGATTGTACATCTGGAAAACACCAGGGATTCAGCTATAAAACTCTTAGAAGTGATCAAGGAATACAGTAGCATCTCTGGTTACAAAATCAACACTCATAAATCAGTAGCCTTTATATATACCAACAGCAACAAAGCTGAAAAAACAGTCAAGGACTCTATTCCATTCAAATTAATGTCAAAGAAGATGAAATATTTTGGATTTTACCTAACAAAGGATGTGAAATATCTCTATACAGACAACTATGAAACTCTAAGAAAAGAAATAGCTGAAAATGTTAACAAATGGAAAGATATACCATTCTCATGGCTGGGAAGAATCAACATTGTTAAAATGTCCATATTACCCAAAAGAATATATAATTTTAATGCAATCCCCATTAAAGCTCCACTGTCATATTTTAAAATCTTGAAATAATAATACTTTGTTTTATATGGAATCAGAAAAAAACCTTGAATAGCCAAGACATTACTCAGGAATAAAAAAAAAAAAGCAGGAGGAATCATGCTACAAGACCTCAGATTATACTATAAATCGATAGTGATTAAAATAGCATGGTACTCACACAAAAACAGAGAAGTAGATGTATGAAACAGAATAGAAAGCCAACAGATGAATCTAGCTACCTACCATTACCTGATCTTTGACAAGTCAATTAAAAACATTGAATGGGGAAAAGATTCCCTATTTAACAAATGGTGCTGTGCAAACTGGCTGGCAACCTGTAGAAGACTGAAACTGGACCCACACCTTTCACCATTAACTAAGATAGATTCTCATTGGATTAAAGATTTAAACTTAAGACATGAAACTATAAAAATACCAGAAGAAAGTATAGGGAAAATACTTGAAGAAACTGGCCTGGGCAAAAATTTTATGAGTAAGACTCCCCAGGCAATTGAAACAACACCAAAAACACACTATTGGGACCTGATCAAACTAAAAAGCTTCTGCACAGCCAAGAACACAGTAAGTAAAGCAAGCAGATAGCCCTCAGAATGGGAGACGATATTTTCAGATTATGTGTCTGAAAAAGGTTTAATAACCAGAACCCATAGAGATCTCAAATGTATTAGCAAGAAAAAAACAAGTGAACCCATCTCAGGGTGGGCAAAGGACTTGAAGAGGAATTTCTCTAAATAAAATAGGCATATGGCCTATAGATATATGATAAAATGCTCACCATCCTTAATCATTAAAGAAATGCAAATCAAAACTACTTTGAGATATCATCTAACTCCAGAGTTGCTGGCGTGGATGTGGAAAAAAGGGAACACTTATACACTGCTGGTGGGAATGCAAACTAATACGTT
>CAUYQV010138858.1:0-14176 GCA_963574575.1 Galagoides demidoff
GGGCTCAAGCGAGTCTCCTGCCTCAGCCTCCCAAGTAGCTGGGACCACAGGTGCCCGCCACAATGCCCGGCTATTTTTTGGTGCAGCCATTATTGTTGTTTGGCGGGCCCAGGCTGGATTTGAGGCTCCACCTTAGGTGTATGTGGCTGGCGGCTTAGCCGCTTAAGCCACAGGCACCGAGCCAAGAAACTGAAAATTAAAACAAGATAGTCCTATGCACCTGTTAGGATGGCTAACACTCCCAAACAGACAAAGGTCAACAAGGGGCCAGGCAAAAGGAATTCTCATTCATTGCTGGTGGCAATTCAGAATGGTGCAGCCACTTTGGATAACACTTTGGCAGTTTCTCACAAAGCTAAATAATCTTACCCTATGATGTAATAATCAATCTCCTAGGTAATTACACTACCAAATTGAAAACTTAAGTCAACACAAAGGTTGGATTAGTGAATTTTTAGGGCATTGAAACTAGGCAAACATAATGGTGGATACTCGACATTATGCATTTGCTAGAATAGATAGAAGCTTATAGCACATGGAGTGAGCCTTAATGTATCAAAATCTAAAATATCATATAGGAAGTTAAGTGACTCCCAGATGGAATGCAAATTGCAAAAAAGAATCAAAATAATCAAATTCCAAATGTTTGAAACAACCTTACTGAATGGGGGCAGTGGCGGGGTGGGGGGAGGTGGGGGCGTGGAGGGGGGAAGCTGCCCTAAGCAATTTGAGAAATGAGTCAAGGCAAACAGAACTACATTTAAACATTGTATTCTAGTCATTCCCAGTAGGGGACAATTCTAACACTGCTATACAGGTATACTGGAACCAAACAATTAATTAAATGCATGGTGGGTGGCAGGTGTCACGATTTTCCCTCATGGAGTGGGAGTTTGCAGGTAAGAAAGGGCAGGAGGCCAGAATGATCCATGTGGTAATGGATTAGAGTTGGAAACAGCAGTATGAACTCACAGCTTAATATAGATACATGTTTACATATAGAAATATTTATAGATATATACACCACACCCCCAGGAGCATGTCTAGCACTCAGATCTTTCTTTTTTTTTTTTTTTTTGAGACAGAGTCTCACTTTGTCACCCTCAGTAAAATGCCATGGTGTCATAGCTCATAGCAACCTCAAACTCGGGCTCAAGTGATTCTCTTGCCTCAGTCTCCTGAGTAGCTAGGACTACAGATGCCTCCCCCACAGCATCTGGCTATTTCTAGAGATTGGTTCTCACTCTGGGTCAGGCTGGTCTCAAACTCCTGAGCTCAAGCAATCCATCCGCGTAGGCCAGGGGTCCTCAAACTTTTTAAACAGGGGGCCAGTTCACTGTCCCTCAAACCGTTGAAGGGCCAGACTACAGGCCCCGGGATGAGTCGGCTGCTAAGCAGGATAGGCAGCAGCGGCAAAAACACCCGGCAGGCCGATTAAATGTCCTAGATGGGGTGCATGTGGCCTGCAGACTGTACTTTGAGGAAAGCCTAGGCCTTCCAGAGTGCTGGGATTACAGGTGTGAGCCACCGTGCCCAGCCCCTAGATCTTGGTTTCTAATAGAAATTACAGATCCAAAGGTGAAAGAGCTCCCAGTGGCCAAAACTGGAATAATTTGAGTAACAAAACAAAGTATTGGATTATAACCCAAGTGTAAAATAAATACCCATGAATCCATACAGATAGATACCTTGACCTTGGACTTCCCAGTCTCCAAACTATGAGAAATAAATTTCTGTTGTTTATAAGCCACCTCGTCTGAGGTTTTTGTTATAGCAGCCTCAACTGACCAAGACAGAGATCTAATAGAAAATGGCCTAATACAAGGGACAGAGAGCCCATTTCTACTGGAGCCTATGAACCATTATGAAGGGGAGAGAAGCCATGGCATTGCAACTTATAAAATCGTCATTTATTAGAGAAATGAAACATAGCCGCTTTCAACCTTTTAAAACATTCAAGTTTCTGTATTTATTAAATAGTTAAATATACTTTTGTTCTACTGATAGACAAAAAGAGAGAAGCAGGGCCATAATTGTAGTTAACAGTTCTAGAAAACAAAACAACAGATTTTTTTTACCAGCTGTATCTGGAGCCCTTTTAAGAATCTCCCTTTAAACATTTGTTATGCCCGAAAATTCTCCCAGGTGACCTCCAGCAAACAGTCCGAGACACATTCCGATGTAAGAAGCAAGAGGTGAGTTTTATTCAGGCCCCAGGAAGCCGGGACTCTCCTGGCACGCAAGCCAAGGACGAGCCTTCAGGCCCAGGCCAAGCCCGAGCCTGGACTCTCCTGGCATACACACCAAGGAAGACTCTCCAACCCCGCGTGGAAGAAGTTTTTATGGGGTACAGAAAGCAAGAAGGGTAGGAGGGTACAAATACACTTTTCATTGGTGGTTAGTGATTTCACTAGCAAAGAAGGATTTGGATTGGTACAGGGGATTTCTTAAGCGGGGCTAGAGGTAGTGTAGCCTAATTAGGTAGTTGAAGGAGAATACCTGAATTTCAGTAGAAACCTATTACCTATTATGGGAGCTGTTCAAGACTGAAACTCATTACCTATTATGGTGGTATGGCAGCTGTCTGCCTAAGGTGTCTCAATCAGCGGCTTAATGGCTGTGCACGCTAGTGTGGGGGAAGGCAGCAGGGAGTGGCCCTGCGGTTTAACAGAACTTATGCAGTAAATGACAAAATGGCGCTGGTCTGGCCCTTTCACATTCTACTTTTTGGTATTTGCCCTCAGATTTGCCTACTGTTGGGCATTAGCAACAGCGAATGCAGTTGCATCTTGTGCTTACTGTCTAAAACCTTAGGCCACCCCAAATCTGAGGACATTAAAGCTCTTTATCCCAAAGTCATTTGATTAGTCATATAGGAACTTCTCTGAGAAAGGATAATGTGTGCTGTGTGAAACAAAGGTGTCACCCCAAATTTGTCACAGACGTGACTCTACTTACCTGGTTCTCAGCTTCCATTCCCTAACTCCAAAGGTTAAATGAGTCAATCATTGCTAAGTAAGACAGTATTCCTAAAGTCAGGTGGTCAGAAGAGTCGGGGGTTCTGTGCTTTCTCCCTGTCTATCCAAAAAGCCATATAGCTATATGGCTTTTGCTTTTTTTTAGCAACTTTATATCACATAATTCCCCCATTTAAAATGTACAGTTGTGTAATTGTTCACTACCTATGGAGGGGCTGGGGGGGGTGGGAGGTGTGGAAAGAAAACTCTCACACTGGGTGGCGCCTGTGGCTCAGTGAGTAGGGCACGGGCCCCATGTACCGAGGGTGGCGGGTTCAAACCTGGCCCCGGCCAAACTACAACAACAAAATAGCTGAGTATTGTGGTGGGTACCTCCCAGGTACTTGGGAGGCTGAAGCAAGAGAATCACCTAAGCCCAGGAGTTGAAGTTTGCTGTGAGCTGTGACGCCACAACACTACCGAGAGCAATAAAGTGAGACTCTGTCTCTAAAAAACAAAACAAAACAAAAAAAAAACAACTCTAACATTCAGTTATTTGTCATGCAATAACTGTCAAGGCTCAGAGAGGCAAGCAATTCACATGCTCAGAAATCAGCAAGGAGGGGCGGCGCCTGTGGCTCAAAAGGGTAGGGCACAGCCCCATATGCTGGAGGTGGTGGATTCAAACTCAGCCCCAGTCAAAAAAAAAAGAAAGAAATCAGCAAGGAAATGCTGCACCAGTGAAGACCTCAGGGGTATTTTATTGAGTATGAAAATTGTATACATGTAAACACAGCACAGAACAAAAAGTTAATTATAAACAAAAAGAAATTCTAACCTCATCACTCAATGTAAGGATAAGAGCCATTTTTTACCACGACAATAAAGAACAAGGAAGTGACAGGAAAACCTAACGAGAACATCTTAAGACTGTCATATAATTATTAAGGTCAGACGGTAGAAAGGAAATGGGTACAATGCTTAGGGGGTAGATTTTGACTTCCTTGACTTTCCCTGGGTCTCATTCTATACTGGGACATGCCCAGCAGATCTTCTACTCGCTAAACATTAAACCCCCAAGCTGTTCTCAACCCTATGCTTTGTATAGCGCGGGGTGGGAAGGTGGGGAGGGGTGTCTGAGGAATCCGGGATCTTGTCAACAAACTCTCTGGAATGTCAGTGTAAACTATATTTTGGCCCTGATCTTTTGCCCATATCTCTAACCCATGCAATTTGATAATGTTTAGTATATTCAAAGTTGTATAACCATCACAATTGGTTTTTTATTGTTTGGGGAGTTTTGGAGGGTTGTTGTTGTTTGAGACAGAGTCTCATTCTGTTGCTCAGGCTAGAGTGCTGTGGTATCAGCCTAGCTCTCAGCAACCTCAAATTACGGGTTCAAGCGATCCTCCTGCATTAGCTTCTGAGTAGCTGGACTATAGGTCCTGGCTCCAATGTCTGCTAATTTTTCTATTTTTAGTAGAGACAGGGTATCACTCTTGCTCAGGCTGGTCTGGAACTCTGGAGCTCAAAGGATCCTTCACCTCGGCCTCCCAGAGTGCTAAGATTATAGATGTGAGCCACCGCACCCAAACCTACAGTTTTATAACATCTTTATCACCCCCAAATGAAACCTCATACTCATTAGCAGTCACCTCTCATCCCCCACCCCATACTCCCAGTTGCTGGAATCAGTTGTTTACTTTCTGTCTCTATGGATTTGACTATTCCGGAAATTTCTTACAAATGTAATCACATAACGTGGTCTCTTGGATTCTTTCAATTGGCTGAATGTTGTAGCATGTACATGCACTGCATTCCTTCAATAAAAAGCAGTCAGCTGCACAATATTCCACTGCATGGATATGTGGTAGTCTTCTCTTATCCACGGTTTTGTTGAAGTTTCGGTTACCCAAAGTCAACTGCAGTTTGAAAATATTAAATAGAAAATTCCAGAAATAAAAGAGTTCTTGAGTTTTCAACTGTCCACACTACCCACCTGTTAGTCACTGGGTAGCAGTCTCAGCGATCAAATCCACTGTCAAGGTAGCCTGGTCCTCGTGTTCTAGTAACCCTTATTTTACTTCATAATGGCCCCAAAGGACCAGAGTAGTGATGCCAACTATTCAGATAGGTCAAAGAGAAGCCATAGAGTGCTTCCTTTAAGCAAAAAGTCATACGCTGAGGTTGATAGGATCTATGGTAAGAATGAATCTTCTGTGAAATTGTGAAGAAAGAAAAAGAGAGTCGTGCATAGCATATATATAGAGTTCAGTCCTACCTGTGGTTTCACACACACGCTGGAAGTCTTTGAGTGCATCCCTGTGGACAAGGGGGATCGCCTGTAGGCAATGTAAGTACCTCCCTGGGTGATGCAGGGCCCAGGGAAACACCTGACAGGCAGCCTCTGCTCTCAAGGAGCCCCGAGGAAATCCAGTGAGATTTCCCCTCCTTGTCCTGTCCATGCCCCTAGTAGAAGGACAGACCCTGACTTGTGTTGCTCAAGATGCAACAAAAATGCAAATGGACAGAGACAGTATTTTTGTAGTGAATTCTTATTTTATGTTTCCCTGACATCTACTTTGAATATCCAGTAAGTTGGAAGGTTTGCAGTTACCCTTGACACAGTTTCCAGTTCTTCAATGTGGCCGTAGGTAATATAACTGCCTCCTGGTGACCACCTCCCTAGGGGATAGCTTGACCCAACCCCACCCTTTCATATCCTGCAGGGACTATACAGACATGTTGCAATAACCGCCTTTTTTTTTTTTTTTTGAAACAGTCTATGTCGCCCTCAGTAGAGTGCAGTAGTGTCACAGCTCACAGCAACCTCAAACTCTTAAGTTTAAGCGATCCTCTTGCCTTAGCCTCCCAAGTAGCTGGGACTACAGGTACCTGCCAGAACGCCTGGCTTTTCTCTTTATTGTTGTAGTTATCATAGCTGTTTAGCAGGCCAGGGCCGGGTTCAAATCTGCCAGCCACAGTGTATGTGGCCAGTGCCCTAACCACTGAGCTATGGGCACCAAGCCGCAATGAGCACTTTTCAGTCACACTATGACCTCCTAGAACTCACACCTGCTAGCTCTAAAGCCACCAAGTAAAACCCCCATGGGAAATCTTTTTGGATAATACCCTGAACCCAATAAAGGCATGGGCCACACAATCCCTGACCTGTGTGTGTCCTGCAGGTGTGCTGTGTATGCCCCAGAACATGTAAGTAACAAACTTATCTCCATCTTGTGTCTCCCTTAGTCATTAAAGGGGTGCTCAACACTTGAAAGGCCCTAAACTAAGACAACTTTTGATGAGTGAGGAGAAGTTGAGGTTTTGAGGGAAAGGGGGCACTTTAAGGTCCACCCTCTGAGGATCTGTGGAGATGAAAGGAAAGGCATTCCAGGGCAAGCAACAAGGGCACAGGAGGCTGCAAGTCCAAGGGGTGTAGAGGAGAAGAAGACAGCAGAGCATAGGGGTGAGGCTGGAAAAGACAAATTGGGGGCAGCTAGGAGGGACCAAGAGCATTCAGCCATAAAATCAGGAGCAGAAGTCAATACCCAGGTTCCATTATAAATCTTTATTTTTTTAAGACTTGAACATAATTGCAGAATGATACAAAAGCAATCAAAAATCATAATTTTTCTAAAAACAGTATTCCATTTGGGGCCTACAGTCCTCTTCAATAACATCATTCTGAAGACTTAAAGAGGTTTGAGCTTCAAATTTCACCAAAAACTCTTTCTGAGAGGGGCTACGGCAGCCTCCATCAACTTCTTGCTCCTTAAAACTAATGAGCAAAAAAAAAAACCTCCTAAAAGCATATATGCGTTACTGTTCCCAACACAGCTTTACCCATCCAAATTTGTAGTTTTTCCAGAGAAGACTGGGGAAGTAGGTAAAAGCAAAAAAGCCATCCTGTGAAAGGAAAGCCTGGGGTGAGCCCAGAGTGGCCTGGCAGCCTTCCCAGGGGGCCTCAATCAGTGGGGACTTCCCTTTCATGCTACCTCTTCGGTCTCAGATTAGTACACATTCGAGGGATGGTGTTCACACTTAGAAAAGCACCCAGAAGGCAGATCTTCAGTAGTGACTAAAGCACACTCTGTCCATGGATGCTTTTATCCTGTAAGAGACAGGGAGAAGAATTTGGTGGACTATGTCAACCCTAAAGAAATTAAGACAAGAAATCAGGTGGTCATCTGGACACACCCACCCAGCAGCTGTCACTGAGAATGCAGCTATTCTGGATTCCACTGGCAAATGCTTCCAGAACAAAGCTGGAGGTTGTGGTTGCCAGAATCAAGACTGCCCACTTGCAGAAGAGGACAGCAGTGCTGTCCATTTCTCCTTTCACAATGGCATGGACCTTTCAAGTGCCATGTGCTGATTTACCTGTCAAGTGGACAAGGTTTTTCACAAAGGTTGACTAGCACGTACAGATATCTCAGCGCGTACTCATACTGCAAGAAAACAAGACAGAAAGGAACATCATCATTTCATCATATGATCAACTCTTCACTTGGGAATACTCTACTTTTATAATTACAGAGGTAAAACATCTTGGACAATAGTTCTCAGCCTTTTGGGGTCCTGGATCCCTTCCCTACCTTTCAATAATCTGGTGATATTTACAGACTATCTCCCAAGAAAAATGCACAAGTGCAAGGGTTCACATGCAACCCTGGGGTTTGGCAGGCATCCTAAAGTGCTCTCAATCCCAGGTTAAGATCCTGATAGAGAGCTCCCCATGGCTCTGTTCCCCTCTAGTACCTGGGGCCCCTGTAGGGAGTCTGAAATACCAGGAATCTTTTTTTTGGGGGGGGGGGGGAGACAGAGCCTCAAGCTGTCCCCCTGAGTAGAGTGCCACTGTCCTCTTCTGGTCACAGCTCACAGCAACCTCCAACTCCTGGGCTGAAGCCAGTCTCCTGCCTCCGCCTCCCAAGTAGCTGGGACCACAGGCACCCGCCACAACGCCAGCTATTTTTTGGTTGCAGCCATCCTTGTTGTTTGGTGGACCCAGGCTGGAATCGAACCTGCCACCTTAGGTGTATGTGGCTGGCGCCTTAGCCACTTAAGCCACAGGTGCCGAGCCAAATACCAGTAATCTTTATCTTGAAAAAATCTTCAGGAAACCTAAGAACTCTTATGAAGATAAAGGAAGAGATTCATTTTGTGTGACTCTAAAGGGCAAAAAAGAAGACTGGGGAGAAAAGAACAGTTCTCTCAGAAGCTCAACTCTGCCCCAGGGTGAATGAAAACAGGTTAGGAGACAACAGGCTGCCAAGCAAGACAGTACTGTCTTCCAGTTTTATTTATTTATTTATTTTTGAGACAGCCTCAAGCTGTCCCCCTGGGTAGAGTGCCATGTCATCACAGCTCACAGCAACCTCTAACTCCTGGGCTCAAGCGAGTCTTCTGCCTCAGCCTCCCAAGTAGCTGGGACCACAGGCACCTGCCACAACGCCCCGTTATTTTTTGGTTGCAGCCGTCATTGTTGTTTGGTGGGCAGGGCTGGATTTGAACCCGCCACCTTAGGTGTATGTGGCTGGCGCCATAGCCACTTGAGCCACAGGTGCCGAGCCATTCCAATTTTATTTATGAAAACAGGCTATGAGGGGGAAATAGGCCGTGGACAAGATTTGGTCTGTAGGCCAGTCTAGAAAGAGCTAAGCATCACAAAGTATCGACCAACCCTGGTATTCTATAATCTGCAGAAACTTAGTATTTTCACAGGAAATCTTAGGGAGGTGTCAAAACAGACCCTGAAGGGAAAAAATGAGCACGTGATATGAGAGGTAGGAGTGAGGATGGAGTTTAGCAGGGACAGCGAAACTTCAATGAAAACTACAGTTCAAAGCAGAAATGAGAGCAATCATGTATGACTCTGGTAAACTCTGCCACCCCCGGGACAAGAAGAGTGTTCTGGGGCCAAACTTATGATCCATGAACTTGGACAACCTTCATTCTCTCTGAAATGAGCCCACTGTTCCCTCAGCCTGCATGGAACTAGATAATGCATTACAAGGTACTGCATTTGATATGATTCCAAGGGACAATATGAATTTAGCTTTTGGTGCCAGGGGCACAGCCTGGGCTGCTCACCGTGGAGGAATGCCAGTTGAAGCAGTGTGTGCGGAAGTACACCAGGGCCGATGAGTAGCAGCTGTGGTCTGTGATCGAGGCTCTGTCAGTCAGAAACCTCTCCACCTCAGTGGAGGATTCTGCCAGCAAGAAGACAATCTTGTACACGGACTTCTCAATGAGCTTCTGAGCCTGAGAGAAACACACTCTGTCAGAAAGGGCCTTACTGGAACCATGGATGGTTTAAAGACTTCTCTCCACATGGCCCGCGCCTGAATAGATGCCAATAAATGTGTTCTGAGGAAAGCCAAAGAGATGTGCAGGCATGGACTCTGTGATAGCTAAAAAGACCTTGCCTCTCAGAGATTTTCTGGCACAATGGAAACATTTATATCTAAACACCTGAAGAGTGAGTTTGGCCTGCTCTGAAGAAAGCAGGTTGGAGAATCTAAGCCCCAAAGCAGACTACTGCCCAATGAAGCCTGCTGTATGCTCAGGGCACATTTGCCCATTCAGGAAACCATTAAATGGTTAGATGGCAGGGTACGATGGGAGACACTATTTTCTTCCCAGTTGTAAAAAACAGCATTGTAAGAGCATCTATGTCACAGAAGCTCTCTGTCCCACCCCGTCCAACCAGAGCTTGTTTCCTTACATCTGAATTCCACAGACTCACTTGTGCCCACTGTGTGTTCCACAAGCAGGTCCCCAGGAGCTCCCATGGGCTCAGTGATGTCCTCCCTTTCTTAATACATTAACGACCACACTAGAAAAAATTTTTTTTCCCAGAACCCAGGGTGTTTTATTAGGTCAAGACAGGTCACAAGATATGTGAGTTATGTACGTTTCATGAGGCCCTGGGCTCAAAACTAGCATAAGTTAAATACAACTCACATGGCAGTTAATGTGTTAACTATGTAACTTTGCAAAGCTGCATTTTCTTCATCTATTTCAGCCAAAACAACAGTGAATACAGAAACAGGTACAAGAATCCGTCTTCTATTATGCTACATGTAACGGATTTGCAGGCTGGGTGTGGTAGCTCACGCGTGTAATCCTAGCACTCCGGGATGCCAAGGCAGGAGGACGACTTGAGTTCAGGAGTTCGAGACCAGCCTGAGCAAGAGTAAGACCTCCTCATCACCAGTAAAATAGAAAAATTAGCCCAGCGTTGTGGTAGGTCCCTGCAGTCCCAGCTACTCGGGAAGCTGAGGCATGAGGATTGCTTGAGCCCAAGAGTTTGAAGTTGAGGTTGCTGTGAGTTATGATGATGCCACAGCACCCAAACCCAGGGCAACAGAGTGAGACTCTGTCTCAAAAATAATAATAGCAATAATAATAGTAATTAATAAATAAAAAATAAAATATTTGCAAAAATGTAAAGCAATGTCACTCTTCCTACCAAAATGGTTTTGTTTGGTTATTTTTCATAAAATTTACATTAATGCAAGATGGGTTAATTATTGTTTATAAATAAGTTAAATATATTTTTAAAATCTCAGTCTTAATTTCTTTTTTAATAACCTTTTATTTTACATTAAAATGTAACTATGCAATGGTTATCAGGAAAGTTAAATCCACTAACAAGTATATAGCCTTGGAAATAATGTTCAAATTTGCAGCAGATAGCAAAGAAATCCTATGATTTACACAGTTGTTCAAGCAAAGACAAGAAAACTCTGGCTCACTTTCTATGACCTATCAAAAGGATAAGGACAAAATGCCCTTCTATCTCATTAATTTCTGATGCAGTTATTACATCCTTTAAAATGACCCACCATAAACAAGAACTCATTGGGATCAAGAGTTTAAAGAATGCAGAGAGGCCCATGACTAAAAAAGTATGAGAAATGCTGTTACATCGTGTATGACACCAGCTAAAAAATATGTCCTGGCTAATAAGGTTGTTGCACATGAGGTACTAACTTTAGGGGTAATTAGATAATGAATTTAAAACAAACCATACAGATTTATTGATGTATTTATTTATTTTCAGACATATTTATCACAATGTCTAGAGTGCAACAGGATCATCACAGCTCACAGCAACCACAAACTTCTGGGTTCAAGCCATCCTCCTGCCTTAGACTCATGAGTAGCTGGAACTACAGGCACATGCCACCACACCCAGCTACTGTTTTCTAACTTTTGGTAGAAAAAATTAGACAGGGGTCTCTCTCTTGCTCAAGCTGGTCTCAGCCTCTGACCTCAAGTGATCCACCTGCCTCAGTTCCCCAGGGTGCTAGGATTACAAGCATGAGATACCACATCCAGGCCCACAGATTTATTTTTTAACCTTTCATGCTATATTTCAGAACATCAACCACTGTGCTGATGATGGGGGCCAGACTGGCTGTGTGGGAAGGGGCAGGCAATTCTTTTGCCTGGCATTCTGGTGAGTGCACAGCTATAATTTAAAAAGTAGTTCTTCCAGCTCCAAAATAACCAATGAACTACTAGAAATAAACTCCATAATCATAAAGGATAGCTCAAGAGTTTTAGGAAGAATTTTAAGCTATAACAATGTTTTCCTAAGGCAGCAGAAATTTTTGTGAATTAGATTTTTTTTTTTTCAAAGATTAGGATCTGACTATGTGGCCTAAGCTGATCTCAAAGTCCTGGGCTTAAGTGATCCTCCTTTCTTAGTCTTCTCAGTGCTGTACTATAGGTATGATCTGCTGTACTCTGCTCTGGATTTCTTTTAAATAAATATCATTAGATAATAACTTAATAAGCAACAAAATAAAAATGTCATCTAAGCAACAAGATATAAAAGAGAGAAACAGCCATATCCCCTGACTTCTCAGCAGCATACAAGGGTGACCAGCCCCATTCCGTTGCTCCCTGCCATCAAGGAGGTCAAGGTTAGTTTCCTGGTAAAGAATGAAGACAAACCACTGTCCTGCTCACTGGCCCTACTTCACATAGAGCATAGATGCCAGGGTTTCCTTTCCCACCTGCTCACCTGTGGCAAGGACTTGCTCCTGCACAGTGCCCACTGAGGCCAAGACCAACACCTGGGACTGGTTCCTTTCACCATTACTCACATTCAGAAGCCACTCCATCTCCTTGATAAGCTTCCTGGATTCATCCAGATCATTGGTCCTCATTAGTTTCCTTTTCATGATCTCAAGGGGCACATCACGGCTAGGAATGAGGTCAATCCTCGTGACTGGAGGCAGAAAGATAGGAGAACTGGCTTTGTGTTTCGTACCCTGAAACTGCATCACTTTCATGGCAGAGATGGACTGCAGGGAGAAAGAGGCAGAGACAGCTGGTTTGAGTGGGATCAGCAGATATGCCCAACATGCCCTAGGCCCAAGGCTTTCTTTCCAGTAGAAACTTATAAATCACTCCTTATGGTTTCAGGACCATTGCAGAGGAGACACATCTGAGCACCTAGAGCTACTGAAGAGTAACTTCAATAGTGTCTGGCATCATTTGCTGTAGACCTGCTGTTCTTTCAAACATGGAAGGCAACTGTTGAGCCACAGTCAAGCAGAGCTTGGTCTAGAATTGTTTCAACTAGTGGCAACCTGGACTGTGTCCTTCTGCCCGGGCTCCCCTGCCTGTCCCCAGTGGCTAGTAGGGAGAAGGTGCAAAGCCCCTGTCTGGGTCAGAGCAATGCCACAGAGCATAAAGGAGCTGTTTCTGGTTTGGTAATCTCTTACAGTGTGCTAGGCCTGTGCTCAGTGTTTGTAATGTACAGCCTTCTATCATGCTCCTAGCTAACTATACACTAGGGTTCTGACCAAGGAGGGCACAGAAATTTAGAGAGATTAAGTCACTTGCCAAAAATCTCATGATTCTGCAAATTTGAACCTAGAGAGATCTGATTCCAAAGTCTGCAGGGTTCCTGGGATGGAGTGGTTGTGAGGGGAAGAGCCATCCCTGCCTCAACCATTCTTCACCAGCCCGTTTCTCTGTACCAAGAGATACATACTCCAGGTGCCCCCCTACTCACTTTGTTTCCATACTGCATGACATGACTGGTGTTGGTGTGGGATTTTACCAGATGGTACTGTTTGTGAAGGGTCTCTTTAGTCAGATCCTCCTGCAAAAATGAAACTATTAAAATCCTTCAGTGATCACAGCCTGACAGTCAAATCACACAGCTGAACAGCTGGCCCTCCAGAAGCACTCACCACATCTGAGTCTTCCATCCAGTTGACGCTATACCAGTCCCCCAGGTACGTGGACCTCTCTTCGTCGTAGTAACAGGCATAAGATGACTCCTTGGGGTTGGCGGCAGTAGTTGCATAGACTGTGAGGAATTAAAAATTATCTTCTAGTTGTATTTTATTCCCTGCTTTGGATTGCATTTGAAGCTCCAATCCTTTTTACTTCCCTGATAAAATCAAAGCGTGCTACCTATAATCAGTACAGGGAGGTAGGGACTGTACCTGTATTCAGCCCTGTCCATTCAGTTACAATAACTCACCTAAAATTAAATATGGAAGAAAGAGACAGTTTCTGCAGCAATAAGCAAATGCACATG
The DNA here is from genome assembly GCA_963574575.1 of Galagoides demidoff. NCBI lineage: Eukaryota > Metazoa > Chordata > Mammalia > Primates > Galagidae > Galagoides > Galagoides demidoff. The sequence continues at coordinate 13,528 of CAUYQV010138858.1, forward strand.
CTTAGGACATCATGCTAATTGGGAAGAACACTGACAGATTTCAATAGTTCAGGACACTTGAAGAATACGGGCTGAATTTGGTTTCCAGAGAGAGAGTTAATATTTATTGAAGAAACATTTAGATTGACTTAACTTATATAACAGCTACCACTAACTATCTCTCCTACCACAGGATGTAAGTCAGAATTGTGCCGGACAAATGTCTTCATTTAAAATCTAACTCCAGGCACAGTGGCTCATGCCTGTAATCCTAGCACTCTGGGAGGCCTAGGTGGATTGCTGGAGCTCAGGAGTTGGAGACCAGCCTGAGCAAGAGTGAGACCCTGTCTCTAAAACAATAGCTGGGTGTATGGGCAGCGCCTGTGGCTCAAAGGAGTAGGGTACCGGCCCCATATGCCAGAGGTGGCAGGTTCAAACCCAGCCCTGGCCGAAAACTGCAAAAAAAAAAAAAGCTGGGTGTAGTGGTGAGCACCTGTAGTCCCAGATACTCCAGAGGCTGAGGCAAGAGAATCACTTAAACCCAAGAGCTTGAGGTTGCTGTGAGATATGATGCCATGGCACTCTACCCAGGATGACAAAGTGAGACTGTCTCAAAGAATAGAATAGAAAATATAAAATGTTAACTCTCCCAACAAACAGGCAGCATCTT
>CAUYQV010138863.1:0-44223 GCA_963574575.1 Galagoides demidoff
TTTTTTTTTTCATGTCTCCTCTCTTCAGTTTTTCAGCTGAACAGCAGATGCTGAAAAGTCAAAGAAGACTTGAGGACAGCCACTGCTCAGACAGGACTCCACAGTCTCCTGTGCTTTGTTCCTCTTTCTCTGCCACCAGAAAGCAGAAATTGCAAATGACAGAAAACAAAAGCAAAATGCACTGCCTTCAAAAGAAATGAACTAGAGAAGCAAAGAAGAGAATGATAATGCTGTGTGATCCGTCAGTATGTGTTGTGTATTCCCCAAGCCTTGCCTTTTATTTTGCTTCTTTTAGCTATTTAAGTTTGTATGATGTAAAGAGGATAGCTTGGTTTTAAACGACTCCCCTGCCCCTCCTCCCATGAAAGAGTTAAGAACTACTGATGACAAAGGTGTCATCTGCCTGTCTGGCTGGCAAGGGAAGAAAAGTACTTGCATGCTGGTAAAGAAAGAAGCCAAGTAAAACTACGGCAGATCCAAAGCAAACACTAAGCCTGTACCGGGCATCTTGTAGATGAGAAAATGTAGTTTAATAAGAATGTCATTTTTTTGTTGTTCAAACAACTTTATTTATTGGAGTGCACAATTTTACAATTTTTAAATATGAAAATAAAAGTTTTAAAACCTAGAGGAAAAAGTCAAATGGCCTAGCTTCACATCTGGGTATCATCATTTTAGACTTCAGCATTCCTCAAGGACAAGAACTGGTGTTGACATAAGGACGAATCGTTACTGACAATCCTATAGCACAGACTTTGCAGTAGTTCCAGAGTATGGGGAGGTAGCACATTGTAGAGCATGAATTGATCTTAGATCTTAGATGGATCTTATCTCCATCTACAGGTGGAGTATTTCTAGTCTGACAATCTGAAATCTGAAAGACTCCAATGTTTGAAACATCTTGGGTGTTAACGTGATTCCACAGTGGAAAATTCCACACCTGACATCACGTGACAAGTCACAGTCAAGACACAGCTACACATCACATAGTTTATTCAGCATCTGAAAGGAAAAAAAGGCCCTGTCAGCCCACTGTAGCTGCAATCTATGTATTCCACACATGCCCAGATGGCCCCTGCACAAGCATTCCTCAAAGAGTAATGAAATGGCACATGTGTGGGCCAGATGGGCTATGGGCAGGGTCCCTGTCATGCTGCACATGAGGCCGAGACCTACGTGCATTACTCACTGCATGTAGGTCTCTACTCTGTGATATAAAGAAATTGTTAAAAATATCAGCAAGGTCTACAGATAGCCCACTGAGTAACAGTGATAAGAGAAAGAGGAAACTTGTTTATCTATAGCACAGAATCAAGCTGTGGAAGAAACTGGACAGTGATGTAATGTGAAACGTCTTAAGGATATGGTGTTAGAATGACCACCGTATGTGAATGACATGAGGAAACAGAAGGAAAAATTATTAAAGTTTTCCGCTGAAGGCGATGAACAGAAGTTAGTGAAAAATAGGAAAACACAGCATAAAACCAAACATGAATATCTTGATCGGGTACTAAAAGAGTAGACCGTCAGTGTGGTGGTGAGCACTGCCACTTAATGGTACGCCGATTATGAAACAAGCAAAACTCTATCACGATAAACTAAAAAATGAAGGAAACTATGAATATTCAACAGGCTAGTTGAAGAAGTTTTGAACAAGACATATAACATCACATTTTTAAAGATTTATAGTAATAAAAGCTTCTGCTCATCACAAAGGAAAGAAGGAAGTCATTGATGAGTTTGCCAAGGTCATTGCCAATGAAACTATGATGGCGGAACAAGTCTATGATGCTGATGAAACATGACTGTTTGGGTGTTACTGCCCCGGAAAGGCACTTACTGTAGCTAGTGATGTCACTGGTGTAAGGGTTCTTGCTAATGTCACGGGAAGGCATTTCAGGATGGGCGCACAGTTGAGCAATTGTGGCAAGTTCAGCGAGTGAAGGTGGGCAGGCCTAGGAAAGGCCATGCCGAAACAGAGGGGCACTCCTGAGGAAGGGAGTGGGCAGGCTCGAAAAGAGCAACTGTTTTCATTCACTGAGAGATTGCTGCTTTTATTGGTTGAAGTCCAAGAAGGCAGGGTGGTCAGTGTTCATTCTGTTTTGACTCATAGTTTCTGTTTTTCTCACAAGGGCGGTTAAAACGACAATGTTAATTTATTATAATTGTGATGTAATAGGGGAAAGGTCACTTTGTCCTGTGCAATGCTAGGAAATTAGTGGCCCTTCTCTTTAGGTTTGTTCATTCAAGGTCTGTTTGTTAGAATCAGCTGACTAACTTTTCTATTCCCCCCTCCCTTGTTTATAATTAACTGACCACCTACTCTAACAATAAGATGAAGAATTAAAGATGCAAAACATACTGTGTGTGGATGTACTCACACAGCAACATGCATCCTTGTTAAGCCAAAGCTTGCATCTTCACTCTTTTTAAACAGTAATATTCTTCTTTCTTTGAGACAGAGTCTCACTCTGTTGAGTATCACTCCATTGTCCAGGTTAGATTGCTGTGGCATTGGCCTAGCTCTCACTAACCTCAAACTCCTGGGCTCAAGCAATCCTCCTGCCATAGCCTCCCAAGTAGCTGAGACTACAGACACCTGCCACAACTCCCAGCTAATTTTTCTATTTTTATAGAAATGGGGTTTCTCTCTTGCTCAGACTGGTCTCAAACTCCTAAACTCAAGGGATCTTCCAGCCTTGGCCTTCCAGAGCACTAGGATTATAGGTGTGAGCCACTGCACCTGGCCAAGGAGTAAGTTTCTTATCGTTCTATTATTATGCTCAAAAAAGCATGGACCACCAGAAACATCTTTTCTGATTGGTTTCAAAACATTTTATACCACTGACTTGTGCTCACTACAAGGAATCTAGACTGTATGATAGCTCTTCCATTTATCCTCCAGCTGAAATATACTCATCAAAAATAATGTTTATTTTGTTTGGGCACAGTGGCTCATGCCTGTAATCCTAACACTCTGGGAGGTCAAGGCAGGAGGATTGCTTGAACTCAGGAGTTAGAGACCAGCCTGAGCAAGAGACTACCAAAATAGAAGTAGAAAAAAATGATTAGCGGGGAATTGTGGCAGGCACCCGCAATCCCAGCTACTAAGGAGGCTGAGGCAGGAGGATTGCTTGAACCCAGGAGTCTGAGGTTGCTGTGAGCTCAGTTGACACCATGGCACTCTCCCTAGGTAGCAGGATGAGATTACATCTCAAAAAATAAGATAAGACAAAAGAAAACAAAATAAACCCTAGGAACAAAGACCAAGAACAATAAACTAAAAAAATCAGGGTTTGTCCCATGTATTTTTCCCCAAATGTGACTCATTAATTCGGCCATGTGACCAGCGTATCCTTACGTCTTGAACAGTATTTTAGCAGAAGTGAATAGGAGTGAGGGTGTGGATGGTTTTTAAAAGGAGCTCAGCATGAAGAACTGTATATGCTGTTCTCAGTTCCTGGAATACAGTGACATAGTTGTGTGTGCCTGACACAAACTTTGGCCTGTGACTATATTCAGTGCTGCTGATGAACAAAGTGGTGGTGACTTTGAAGGATTCTGTGTGTCAAGTGAGAAAAAATGATGTCTGACTTTTTTACGTGTGCAAAAGTACACCTTCAGAGTCTGTGAGTAAGCTGGAAGAAGCAGATGTTTAAGAGATGTTCAACATCGATGATGAGGCGCCAGTTTTCATTCACTTCTGATGGTGAGAGAACTGAAATGGTTCTGCATCAAGGTGATCCTAACAGTGACAATGAAGATGATGTTAACACTGGAGAAAAAGTGCCTACAGATGAGATAGCAAAAATGTGTGCTGGCCTTATTGAAGACATAGCGCAGCATGCATTCATAGCAGAATGAGAAATTATGCCAACTGATAAAAATCGAGAAATCCTAAGATAAATAAAAAAACATTCATAAAGAGGCCGATGACTCTGGAAGAAAACACGGTTAAAAAGCCATCCTACAGAATAGCTCCTATTCCCAGAGGACCCACTTTCTGGTCCCTCAACTGCTTCTGATGTTTCCTCTTATCGTAAAAAATAAGACACAGTGTACAGCAACCTTCTAATCAAACAATAGCGTCATGGAATGGAGACTGAAAGCCTACTGCTGTTTGCTATTGTTAACAGCTGATCAGGGACACGGGTGATGCTACTGTGCTGTTAAGTTCTTATGTGTGAATAAGTGTAGAAACGGATTGCTCATTGGTAGCATGTAAGTTCAGAGTAGAAACGATGGTGATGCCAAATGAGCACAGACGGCCCATGGGAGTGGGACAGGGACACCTTTGCTCTCTGGTGGCTCAATGCACATAAACTTGGCTTCGTGCACAAAGTTATTGTTAAAATACTGTGTGAAATTGTCTTCAGGCTATGTGTATAAAGTGCATATGAAACAAATAAATTCTGTGTTTAGACTTGGGTCCCATCCCAAGACATCGTATTGTGTATTTGCATATATTCCAAAATCTGAAAAGAAAAATGAAATCTACATGCTTCTGATCCCAAGAATTTCAAATAAAGAATATTCAATCTGAACTATATTTGCGAGCTTTGGTTAAATGAATCTCTCAAAGCCTCAGTTGCCTAGTCAATAAAACATGGATAATAGTAGTATTCATGTTATAGGGGTCCCATATAATTGAGGAGAACAGGGCATGGAAAGCACAGGGCACCAGTCTGGCACTTGGTAGGAACTCAGTAAAAAACAACTATTGCTATTCTCACTATTCTCACTATTCTTACACGGCCTGACCTCTTTGGGCAATTACCACTGTTGCCTTCTGCTCATCTCGGTGAAGAATTCAGCATTTCAAAACACACCACCAAACAATAGCTCCAACTGCAATGATGAGAAATATCACTTTACTGAAGACTTTGTGTTTTTACAAGGAAAAGGGTTTCTCTTGCACACTAAATGGAAAAACCTCTCCACTTTTTCCAAGAAATATATCTTGTGCCTGTAGCTGACACATCCTATACCTGGTCCCAGTAGTTACCCAGATCAGATTCTGAGAATTATTAGTCATCATTATACCTGGGATGGGCTCAGACTGCTTTACCCGTATTTCCTCACCGCCAATGTAAGTGTTCCCACAAAGTCTAACAAGAATCCGTACTGTTAGTCGAAGCACATTTTAAACATTCAGAAAAGCTTAAAATTCTGGACCAGTTCAAATATTACCTGTCCTGTGAAATTGTCCTTAAGAAAGCAGAGCCAGAAATGAGAAAAAGAGCTGATTAGAAGTCAGGAGCTGTGGGTCGGCTAATGATGGTGATGTGACCTGAGAACTATCCTTCTGGGCATCAGTTTCATGTTTTGAAAAAAAAAAACGACTTGGCAAGATGATTCCTAAGATATTTTTCAATTCTAAAATTCCATCATAGATCTTTCTGAAAGTAGCTTCTGAAAGAAGCTAATATTAAAGAAAATCTTTTTCATCTCACTTTCAAGCTTTTAAATCCTGGTTTGTCTAAAGTGAGCTATGCCTTTAATTAAGTTAGCTAAACTCATGCAACTTGTATTCACAAAATACAAGCCAGTGCCACAGGCCTAGATATATAAAAAGGAAATGTAAAGATGTATTGGGTATGTTTTTTTGGTTTTTTTTTTTTTTTTTTACAGGAATTGAGTGTTGAATAAGCTAGTTTATATACAGAGCTAAATCCTCCATGAAAATATTCTCTCAGCGGAGAATCATGTTTCTCCTAAAACACTTGAATACTACAAGTAAAGTGAACAATAGGGATAAAATCGTGACTGCAATTTATTAGATGCCTCCTGTATTCCAAGCACAATGCTATGTGTTTTACTATATGATTTCACATTATTATCACAATAACTCCACTAGTAGGCATAATGCATGCACGTGCACACACACACACACACACACACACAGAATCACATGTTAAGTTATCCACCCAAAGTCAAACACTGGTGAATGATAGAAACCAGGCTCTAAACCAGATCCATCTTCCTGTAACATCTGTGTTTCATTCCATTAGGTTCTCATATTTTCTAATTGAGTCTATGTGTATTAGTCATCTATGAATCTTAAAGTTTTAAAACAGCTATTGATTGCGTAGCCTAAGGTATCAAGATCCGATTCAACTAGAAGAGATAGAGTAATTGAAGTGATTTTTTTTTTCTTTCGTATACCTAGCACATACAGTACTTAAAAATGTTGGTGGAACAAAGTTGAAATGAATCTGCCCCTGAAACAAATTTTAAAAATCAAAAATAACTTGATTTCCTCTTCCTTTATGAAATCTTCTAACTGATATCATGTCCTAGAAAAAAATTACAGAAGAATCCAAACTGATGAAAATGGGAAAGGGATCGGCAATAAACTTTTAAAAGTTTCTCTGAGGGCCCGGCATAGTGTCTCATTTCTGTAATCCTACACTTTAGAAGGCTGAGGCAGGAGGATTGTCTGAAGCCTGGAGTTCAAGAGTAACCTGAGCAAGAGCGAGACTCCTCCTCTACAAAAGCCAGAAAAAAGTTGACCAGGTTGGGTGGCAGGTGTCTGTAGTCTCAGCTACCTGGGAGTTTGACTTTGCAGTGAGCTATTATGATACCACTATACTCTAGCACAGGAGACAGAGTAAGACCCTATCTCAAAAACAAACAAACAAACAAAAAAGTTTATCTGAATTCCTAGTTACTGGAAATGCCACTTGCTAATTTTGGAAGAATCAATCCCAAATCTCTTGAATTCCAGTTGGCTAAAAGAGAGGAAGAGAAATCATTGGATTTCTATTTAAATTACTTCCATATAATTAAAAATCTATTCACCCATAATGCTATTGATTCTTCTTGTGGCTAATATAGATGTAGAATAATACATTACTGTTCTATATATAACTGTTAATCCAAGTAATGGCATACTGGATAATTCCATTACTAGAATAGCTTTGTGACTGATTTTTATACAGCACTAATAATGATTCATGACCTATCTGAGGCAAGCAGAGTGGAAGGCAACAGGTCTTTTTGCTGTTTATAGAATAAGTATCTACACTGAAACATCAGATTTCTTTTTTTTTTTTTTTTTTTTTTTAGACAGAGCCTCAAGCTGTCCCCCTGGGCAGAGTACTGTGGCATCATAGCTCACAGCAACCTCCAACTCCTGAGCTCAAGCGAGTCTCCTGCCTCCGCCTCCCAAGTAGCTGGGACCACAGGCGCCCACCACAATGCCTGGCTATTTTTTGGTTGCAGCCATTATTGCTGTTTGGTGGGCCCGGGCTGGATTCGAACCTGCCACCTTAGGTGTATATGGCTGGCGCCTTAGCCACTTGAGCCACAGGCGTCAGCCCAGATTTCTTCATTATTTTTTGCAGTAGTGACTTCAGATTTCCTTTAAACTTTGAAGGTGATCACAGCCATACAGTGCTAGATATTTCCCAAAATAAGAACATATGATTTCTTTCAAATTCTATGTTGCAGACTATCCTTTTTCATTGTCAAAGTCCAGTTAAGTTCCCTGGGAACCCACTTTTTCTTTCTCTGCTTATAAACCAGATCCTCTATGTCCAAGGTCTCAAACAAACCTTCCCACAAATAGCTTTCCTCAGTTCTCCTCACATTTCTCAAGTTCTTTATCTACTGAGGTTTTCACCAGTTACCTTAACATGGTATCTTCAAATATTGCCCTTTCCTGATGCCTTGTTCAGGAAGGGATGATCCCTTTCAGACAGTGAAGCTTGATTCTCTGAATAAAATTTTACAAGTAATCAATTAATTATAATAACTAGCCTTATACATAATTCTTAACACACCAAAATATCCTTTTTGTAGTTATAAACATATAACTACAGGGCAATTAAACATCTCTGGCATCTATCTTTGAAATATTTCTAATCAAAACTGTAATGATTAAAAGTAAAGTTTATATTTCTTCTTGCATATGAATCCCATGATCAGAGTAGAAACTTAGAAGTATTGTTGACTAATTTCATTATTAAAGATACATTATATTGGTGACTTTATCTGCAAAAGCATTATTATTGTTTTAAAGAATGGGATATTTCTACACTTTCTAGTAAGAGAATTCTATCTAAGAAAATGTGGCTTCATCTTGTTTGGTTTTGATGAGATGTTCTTCATAGTTTTTCTCTATCAGAACTACTCTATTTGAATTTTGATGCAAACATTCAATAAGGGAAATGTTTCTCTGGACCTCTACTTTATCCCCCCCCACACACACACAAGAGGGCATACCAACCCGAGACCAAATAAAGACTTAAGGACTATTGTCTGATTCCACCCATGAAACTAGATTAAACCATAAAAAGGGTCCTATAAGGACAGAAAATGAGGGCTTTTCTCAGTGTAGGTGAAACTGGCAATAAGCCTGCTTTAAAGGTCTCAAAATATTTGCCATGCAAAAGAGAAATGATTTTTTAATGGAATTGGAAAGTAGGGCATGTAACATTTATTACCTAGTATTACCTGATATAATCAAGGTATTATTTTAGGAACTGAGGATAAAGAACAAAACTGACATGTTCTTTGACCTTATGGAATATACACCCATGCGTTGCATAACAGTGTTTCAGTCAGACAACATATAAGGTCCCAAATCACTGTACTTTTTCTATGTTCAGGTACATTTAGATACACTTGCCACTGTGTTACAGTAGCCTTGACTATTCAGTACAGCACTGTGCTGTACAGGTTTGTAGTCTAGAAGCAGTAGGCTGTACCATATGCCTAGGTGTGCAGCAGGCTGTACCATTTAGGTTTGTGTAAGTATATTTTCTGATGTTCACACAATGACAAAATCACCTGGAAATGCACTTCTTATAAGATATCCCTGTTGTTAAGCAATGCAGGACTGTATAATCCAATAACAGTCACAAGTCGACAATGTTTAAATACAACTTGTGATGAATGTAAAGGAATCACAAACTTACTATGATAATAAAAAAATTTTAGAAGGTAATCTGCTTAGCTATAGTGATGATCTTTCCGACTTTGTGAGGCAGACATTAAACTCTAGAATGAAAAGAGACCAGCCATGTGAAGAGCAGGAGAATTAATGCTGTAGCCTGGAGGTCAACAGACATTCTATAATGGAAAAAAAGAGTAAATATTTTTATGTTTTGCAGGTTATTTGTTTTCCATTACAAGTAATCAATTCCATCATTGGAAAATGAAAGCAACCACTGACAATATCTGAACAGTGGGCATGGTCGCGTTCCAATAAAACGCTATTGAAAAAAAAACAGTGGCAATGAGCCATATTTGGCTTATGAGATGTAGTTTGCCAGCTCCTACACTAGCCAAACATATAACTTGGGCAAAGACTCTGAGACCAAGCAGGGATTGGTATCCTCAAGGAACTAATAGGAAGCTGGTAGTAGAGTGGATGGAAACAAAGGGGATATAAAATGAGCCCAGAGAGGTAAGCAGCGATCAGATCATACACGGCCTTGAAGGCCATGGTAAGAACTCTGGATTTTGTTATAATTTATTTAAGTCACTTAAAGTTTTAAGTAACCTTAAATTAAATTTGACCTAAAGCTGCCTCCATACTTTGAATCCTTACATAGTAAACTGCAACTTTAGTTTCTAAACAAACAGTAATTTAAGATTATATTCTTGTAACAAATAGCTGAGTATCACCAATCATACCAGCCAATATTTAGCCAATCACAGGCTGCCAACTGTTCAGATCATGTCCACAAAAGAAAAACAACTCATCACATCATGCCCTTATAAGGCAAATTCTAAGCAGTATTTAATCAAGGTATTTCTACTTCAGTTATTTTCTATCTATATATAATGCCTTCCTACATTGCTAAGCAGACCTCTTTGAGCCATTTCTGGTTCTGAGAACTTATTGATTCATGAATCATTTTTTGCTCAAGTAAACTGCTAGATTTCATTTGTCTAAAGTTTTTCTTTTTTTTAATTTTTTATATTTTTAGAGATGGGGGGGTCTCACTATGTTGCCTGGGCTGGAATGCAGTCACAGCACACTATTATCCTCCAATTCCTAGTCTGAAGTGATCCTCCTGCCTTAGCCTCCTGAGTAGCTGGGACTAGTAGGCACATGTCACGATGCCTGCCTCCAAAAGTTTTTCTTTTAACAGTAGTAACACAGTACTCTTTATGTTTTTAAAAACTTATTACTATTCTTAGGTAAAAAAGGGATTGGAAGACTATTGAAGTAATAGTTGTAGAGATAAAATCATGGCCTGCACTCATATGATAGTCATAGAAATGGGGAGGAGTGGATATATTTGTGATACATTTAAAGGGGAGGGTCCTAAATGACGGACTGGATGGAGCGGGGGATGATGAAAGAGGAAAACAAACTAACCTTTATGTTCAGGTTTCTTGCTGGCGCAATTACATTGACCATAGGTAGTTAAGCTAAGTTATAAATTTTAAAAAGGAAGACTAGAGGGATAAAACCTAAAAATTAGGTTGATTCTATAGTAGGTAATACCTTAAGTAATGAGTTAGATAGATTGTATTGTTGTAGTAAAAAAAAAAAAAAAGAAGAAGAAGAAGAAGAAGTTATTGAAGAGTTTTGAAGAACAGAATAATATGGCCAGATTTGTGCTGTATACTGTGTTGTACTAGACGAATTGGAAAAGGATTGTGTCAGGTGTTAAATATACCTGTTAAGAAATTGTTGAAACCACATACAAAAGAGATTATGAAGAGTTGGTCCAGGGTATTAGCATTGGGAATGGTAAGAAGAAAACTAATGAGGACTTTTGGTTGAGGGGGTAAATGTGAATGTGTGTTATGTGTGTGTGTGTGTGTGTGTGGATAAAACATGTTTAAATATATATTAAAATGCAGTAGAAGCTCCACAGTTGACCATCTCTCTACATTGGCTACCTCTTTAAGTTGACCTAATTTTCATAGACTGGACAAGCATCATATGTATTCAGTGGAAATTTCTCATATTGCCCACCTCTGCATGTTCACCAGCTTATTGCAGTCCTGTGGGTGGTCAATTTATAGAGGTTCTACTATATTTATTTATTTATTTTTCCTTTTTTTAAAATAAAATCATAAAGAGGTAGATCATGTATACATTAATGAATTTATGGGGTACCATGTGCTGATTTCATATACAATTTGGAATGCTTACATCATACTGGTTAATATGTCCCTCCTCATTTACTTAATTATTGTGTTAAGACATTTATACTCTATACTTAGGCTATTTACAATAAATAAATGATCTAAAATAATTTTTATAAATTACAGCACAAGAGCATAGGGCTGGGCATGGTGGCTTATGCCTGTAATCCTAACTTTCTGGGAGGCCAAGTCAGATAAATTGCCTGAGCTGAGGAGGTGGAGACCAGCTGGAGCAACAGGGAGACACCATCTCTAAAAAGTAGCTGGCTGTTGTGGCCTACATCTGTAGTCCCAGCTACTTGAGAGGCTGAGGCTCGAGGATTATTTGAGCCCAAGAGTTTGAGGTTGCTGTGAGCTAGACACCACAGCACTCTACCAAGGGTGACAACATGAGAAACTGTCCCCCCCCCCAAAAAAATAGAGAGAGTATAAAAGCCAAATTGTAAAGAGAAATATAAATATGGATAATTAACTTGAATAATGAAGTTAGTTCAACTGAGTCCAAAAAATCAGCTCTGAGTTTTCTGACACAAAGAAAAACAAAATAAGAAAATAAAATAAAAATAAGGAGGGAGAAGCAGAAATGTTGAATTAAATAGCTCCCACCTTATATAAGGAGATATATCACTTTCCTAGGATACACTAAATTACTAAAAAATAAAACTCAGTCTTATATAAGGAACATTAAAGACCACAATAAACCATTCTATAATAGCTGTTTAATAAAAATATATATACTCCTCATAAGCAATTTCTTATGTCAAAATGTTTTATATCTTTTTTAAAATTTCAGATTAATATAAGGCTACAAATGATTAGGTTAGACTGTTTTCATTTCTTAGGCAAAGTTCAAGTTGTAGTTGAGCCCTTCACCCAGGGGATATGCTGTACACCTTTACATTGTGCCTATTAGGTGAGAGCTTACTAATCCCCCTCCCTTTTCCCCTCTCCCTTTTCCCTTCTCCTCTCTTCCCCAAATACCCAATTAAAATTGAAGACATTATACTGAAGACCTAAAGAGCAATAAAGTCCAGATAATGAGTTTTACAGTTAATTGACTAGATTCAGAAATAAAGCTCAGAAAATAGAAATAGTTATTGTTTCCCTTGGGCATCCCCACCACCACCCCATCACCAACCACTCAGCCAATTAGTGACATCAGCTCTATAGCAGTACAGGCAACATATGGGCCAAAGCCAGTGGCATAGACTTCAGAATAAACATCCTGAGTTCAAAATCCATTTTTCTGTAGGCATTAATGCAAGTGATGTCAGCAGAGTGGCAATGAACACCTAAGAAGTTACAGTGGGGCTGGAATAATCAGGAAGGAGAGGTTCTAGTGTGGTCTACACTTTAACAGGCAAAAGTTAAAGACATTTGTCAGATATATCAACTATTAATACCTAAAGAAGAAATGAATAAGCTGTACAGTCACAACAGGGTTTCTCAGTGTGACTCTAGAAAATATGCTCCACTGTTTTAGGGTGCCCAGTGAATCTAAATGTGACCATTCTTATTAGTAATCTGGTTCAAAATGATTTATTTCTTAAATTTTTAACTAGTGTCTCTGTGATGCATTACAAACTTGCCATTTTGCCAAGACAATTGGACTGGCTGTACCTAATTTTAATTGAATTTTTGACCTTTAAGGATTCAGTTTAGCCAAACTGATATCTGATTAGGAGTATTTTCAGTAGACCTATTAGTCTGGCTTATTATTTTAAGATTGCAGAGTCATGTTGAATAAGATTATCTTCAGTATCTTGGCAAGTATATATTTAAATAAGTATTTTTCAATTGCACCCAGAAGCAATGGAAGGAGAACTCAACTTATTAAAGATTTTTAAAGACTACTCTCTTTGACTTTATGTCTTAATACATCATTCAAAACACTACCAGATCCTAATCTTTTGAATCAGCAACCACCAATGACTAGGCATGTATAAGGTGAAAGGCAAAAGCTAAAAACTTTGCTTTTCCTTCAAAGTTATATTTGCTTAATAACAGAATTTGCTGGTGTTTAGTCTAAACCAGGAGTTAATGATGATTGGCTTTGTTTTATCTCACCCCTCTTACTACCTGTCTCTCTCCAGTGTTTGCCACCTTGGTTCTGGATTCTCCAATGGATATCCAATGCACACCCTTATCTTTCTGCCTTTGCTTAAAATGTTCCCTCTCCAACATTCCCTGGAATGCCTTCTGTCCCACAACCCTCACCCACAATACGATGCTCACTCCTTTGTTATAGTATCTATTACATTTCCTGTTTCCCTGACTTTCTTGAGCCTTGCTGTGTCTAAGACTGTGATTCATTCATTTCTGTATGTCCAGCACCATATATGTTTGGCAAATAGTAAACATTAAGCAAATGTTTGTTAAATTAATTCTTACAGCCTGTGCAGAGGGTTGGAGGAATGTAATATTGTGTACTTTGTTTTAATAGCATGCCTGTTTCTGACTTCACTATACCAGAAACTAGATGTGGCTCCCATAAAAAATGGCTTTCTAGAAAAAGAGATAGTAATACAAAGTTTAAACGATTGAGACAGTAGCATCATGAAATAATAAAGGCAGTCTTTGTGTTTCTATGAAGGAATATCTTAATCTGGATAATTCATAAAGAAAAGAAGGTTATTCGAGTCACATATCTACAGACTGTACAGGCAGCATGGTGCCAACATCTGTTCTTATAAGAGTCTCAGGAAGCTTCCACTTATGGTAGAAGTTGAAGAAGAGCCAGTGGGTGCAGAACATGGAGAGAGGGAAAGCAAGAGAGAAGAAGGGAGCTGCCTGGCTCTTTTTAACAGCCAGCTATCATGGGAACTAATAGAGCAAGAACTTGCTCACTACTTTGGGAATAGTACCAAGCCATTCATGGCAGATCTGCCACCATGACCCAAACACCTTTTATTAGCCCCCAGCTCCCAACACTGCCATACTGGGAATTAAATTGAACCTATGATTTGGTGGGGTCAAATGTCCAAACAATATCCAAACTATAGCAAGCAGCAATTAGATTGATGTTCCATAGATAGGTGTTCTTTGATAAAAGCTTGACCATAGTACCTGATTTTGAGTATTTCTGCTTAAAATCTACCCTAGATCGTATGGTGCAGAACTTTGAAACCCTGTTTTTGCCTTTATAGTGCTGTTTCTTCCCACATCATGGGATATATAGCAAATAATTCAGCAAATATTCACATAGTAACATGTGGACTGGAAAAATTTTAAACAATGATTGACACACATGTGCTGAAACAAAAATATATAACTAAAGATATGACAAAAGGAAATCAAAACATTTCACTACAAAATAAATCAGCTAAACACAAAGGAATACAGAAATATAGGAATGAGGAACAAAACTATTATTCAGAAAGCAAATAGCAAATTAACAGAAGTAAGTCTCTCCTTATCAATAATTATTTTAAACATAAATATATTAAACTTACAAATCAAAAGACAGATTGGCAGAATACTTTAAAAACATGATCCAGCTACATGCCCTCCAAGGACACTCATTTTAGATTCAAAGACATAAGTAGATTGAAAGTGAATGATGAAAAAAGATATCCTGTACAAATAGTAACCAAAAGAAAAGTGGAGTGCTTATGTTCATTTTAGACAAAATAGGCTTTAAACAAACAAAGCTTATAAGAAACAAAGAAAAAGCACTATATATAATAAAAGATTCAATATAGCAAGATGTAATAGTTATAATATTTACATTTACACACCCAATAGTGGACCATGAAAACATATAAGCAAAAATTAAAATAATGAAGAGAAAAGCAAGCAGTTCTACAATAACAGTTGGTGACTTGAATATTCCCCTCTGAATAATCAGACAGAGGATAAATATATAAAGGGTTTGAATAACTCAAGAAATCAGTAAGATCTAACATACATATTCAGAACACTCTAACCCAACAATAGAATATACGTCCTTCTCAAGTATACATGATTTATTTTCCTGGATCAACCATATGTTAAGCAACAAATAAAGTCTCAATAGCTCTTTAAAAAGAGGTACATTGTACAAATTATTATGTTTAAGCACAGTGAGATAACATTAGAAATTAATAACAGAAGGAAAATGGAAAACATTCAGACTTTTTGAAAATTAAACAAAATGCACTTGAACAATCCAGAAACTAAAAAGAAATAACAAAGTAATTTAGAAAGTATTTAGGAATTAGTGAAAATAAAAAGACAAACTATACCAAAACTCAGGACAGTAGAAGAAGTGCTAAGGGTAAAATTTGTAGCTATAAATATTTACATTAAAAGACAGAAAAGATCTCAAATCCACAACAGAATTTACCACTTAAGGAGCCAGATAAAGGGAAAAAAAAAAAAAACTAGTACAAATGTAGAGGACAACAAGAGTCAGATGACCTCTGAGCAAGATGATTTACAGCTGAGGGTGGACTTTCTGGCCACTTGGCCACAGGAGCTCCTTATGGAGAAAGAGCCCACCCGTGCCCTCAGCACATAGTCATTGTTAATTACTCCCCTCACCTGTATTATTCCGTCTCAATAAAAGGCTGGTGCGGATGTTGCTCGGGGCTACCTGGAAAGTAAGGGCTAGCCCATCTCCCACAAGCTTGTACTTCTAATCTATGTCACGCCTGGTTCCTTCCTGTGGTAACCAAGACCTGGGCCATAGGGGCCCAACAGGTGGCAACATACAAAGGAAATAATAAAGACTAGGGCCAATATAAATGAAATAGGGCCTAGAGGAACAATTGAGAAAGTCAGTGAAACTAAAAGGTAGTCTTCAAAAAGATCAACAAAACTGACAAACCATCAGCTACATTAACTATGAAAAGATTAGAATATTCAAGTAAATAAAATCAGAAAGGAAAGAGGGCACATTAAAAGTGATACCACAGAAATACAAAAAGTTATGAAAGATTACTATGAACAATTATATGTCAAAAATATTAATTTCCTAGATGAAAGAGACAAATTCCTAGAAACACTCTCTACTAAGACTGAGTGATGAAGAAACACAAAATCTAAATAGATCTACTCAGTAAGGAGATTCAATCAGCAATAAGAAATTTTCCAACAAAAGGAAAACTATGGAGCTGATGACTTTACTGGTGAATTTCACCAAACATTTAAAGAAGAATTAATACCAACCCTTCTCAAAGTTTTCAAAAAAATTTGAAGAGACAACTCTTCCTAATTCACTCTATGAGACTAGCATTGCCCTGATACCAAGGCCAAAAACACTCCATGAAAATAAAACTACAGATCAATACCTCTTAGGAATACTAATTCAAAAATCCTCAACAAAATACTAGCAAAGTCATTTCAGTATCTTATTGAAAGGATTATACCCCATTACAGAGGGAGATTTATTCCTGGAATACAAGGATGGTTCAACTTATTAAAAAAGGATCTATATAACAAACCACATTAGCAAAATAAAGGAAAAACAAAGCAGGGAGACTTACACTTTCTGATTTCAAAACTTACTACAAAGCTACAAGTAATCAAAATCCCCTCCCAGATACCCAGCACATTAGTGACATCAACACTACAGCTTCAAGGAAAATGTAGTGGATAAGTTAGTGGCATAGACTCTGAAGCAGACAACCTGAGTCCAAAATATTTCACTAGAGACATTAATGAAAGTGGTATCAAAGCAACAGTGTGGTACTGACACACATATAGACCAATGGAATAGAATACAGCGCTCAGAAATAAACTCGCATATCTATGGTTTCACCATAGACCGGGTGGCTTATAAACAATAGAAATTATTTCTTATAATTCTAGAGGGTGGGAAGTTCAAGATCAAGGTGTCAGCAGATTTGGTATCTGATGACAGCTCTCTTCCTAGTTCAGAGATGGCCATGTTTGTGTCATGCCCCTCTTTTTGTCACAGTAGAAGAGACAAAGAATCTCCCTAAGATATCTTTTACAAAAGTACCAATCCCATTCATAAAGACTCTAACCTCATGACCTGATCACCTCCCAAGGCCCAACTCCTAATATTGTCACCTTGAGGACTAGGATTCCAACATATAAATTTGGGGGATACATAAACATTCAGTAGAACAAATTACATCAAATGTTTTTTGACAAGGATGCCAACATTATTTGGTAGGGAAAAGACAGTCTTTTCAACAAGACTGGAAAAACTGGTTATTTATATGCAAAAGAATGAAATTGAACCGCTACAAAAAAATAGAAAATAATTAACTTGCAACCCCCATTTTGTAGTCCAGTAGTTAAAATAATTAACTCAAAATGTATCAAAGACAAAATATATAACCTAAAACTATAAAACTCTTAGGAAAAAACAGAAGGCAAAGCTATGATTTGGCAATTATTCTTTGGATATGACACCAAAGACAGGCAACAAGAGCAAAAAAGACAAACTGGACTTTATGAAAATCTAAAACTTTTGTGCATCAAAATACACAATCAATAGAGTTAAAAAGCAAACCACAGAATGCTTAAAAATATGTGCAAGTTATATATCTGATAAGGTATTACTATTCAAAATACAGAAAGAACTCCTAAAACTCAACAACAAAAAGCAATCTTATTTGAAAATAGGCAAAAGACTTGAATGGACATTTCTCCAAAGAAGATAAGCAAATGGCCAACAGCACATGGAAAGATGCTCAACATCACTAATCATTAGGAACTAAAATCAAAACTACAATGAGACACTGCCTTCCACCCAGTAAGATGACTAAGATCAAAAAAGAAAAAAAAAAAGACAAGTTATAGCTAGAATATAGAGAAGTTGGAATCCTTGCACACTGCAGGTGAGAATGTTAAATAGCATAGGCACTGTAGAAAATAATATAGCAGTATTCCAAGAGGAATACCAAAACTATCTTAAAAATGCTTTAGAAGATGATGGTTGGCTGGGCGCCCATAGCTCAGCAATTAGGGCACCAGCCAATGCTCCAGAGCTGGTAAGTTCGAACCTGGCACAGGCCTGCTAAACAAACAAACAAAAAAAACTAGCTGGGTGTCATGGAGGGCACCTGTAGTCTCAGCTTTTAGGGAGGCTGAGGCAAGAGAATCACTTGGGTCCAAGAGTTTGAGGTTGCTGTGAGCTATGTCACCACAGCATTCTACTGAAGGCAACAAAGTGAGACTCTGTCTCAAAAAAAAAAAAAAATGCTGACTGGTTTGGCATGGTGGCTCACACCTGTAATACCAGCACTTTGCAGTGCCAAGGTGGGAGGATTGCTCGAAGCTAGGAGTTTGAAACCAGCCTGGACAGCATAGTGAGACCCTGCCTCTACAAAACATAGAAAACTTAGCTGGGCGTGGTGTTACACATCTGTAATCTCAGTTACTCGGAGGCTGAGATGAGAGGATTACTTGAACCTAGTAATTCAAATTTACAGTGATGTATAAGTGGATCACTACACTCCAACTTGGGCAACAGAATAAGACCCTATCTCTAGAAAAAGAAAAAAAGAAACTGGCTCAAACACAATTGTGGGAGCTGGCACATGTGAAATCTGCAGGGCAGTCTGGCAGACAGAAAATTCAAACATGGAGTTGACATCTTGCTGTCTTAAAGTCTTGAGTCTAGAAGCAGTTTGAATATAGTATCCCTTCCCTCTCAGAGAACGTAGGCCTTTTTCTCTTAAGACCTGCAACTGAGTGGATGAACCCTACTCACATTACAGGGGGTAATGACTTTACCCAAAGTCTACTGATTAAATATTAATCACATCTAAAAGAATACCTTCACAGCAACATGTAACCTAACCAAGTCAACACAAGACAATTAACCATTACATACAAATGCACACACACACAAAGAGCCATCTAGAATTATAATAATAGCTAACATATAAAAAAAAACACAGAGAGAGCCTTTTAGAATAATAATAGTTAATATTCATTTCATGTGTAGGCATTGTTCTTGTACGTCACATGTATTTACTCATTTAATCCCCACAGCAAACTTTAGGAGTAAATGCTATTTATTTTTCTATTTAACAGACTAGAAAATTGAGGCAGAGAGTACTTAAGTAACTTGTCCAAGGCTCACATGATAGCCAATGGCTTAGTATCAAAATGGGTAACTTTTACTCAAAATTAACTTATTTTGCCATTGAACTAGAAGAAAACATAGCTCAGAAAACAGAAAGACGGTCCCCCAATTACTTCACACTAAGAATATCTTAATAAGAACGAGAATTTAATAAAAAAAAAGAAGCATACCAATAAAATCATTAAAAAAAATAAGATGAAAAAGGAAATTACCATTCTATGAGAAAAAAATATGTTATGCAATACAATTATAAAAATAAGTAAATTAGCTACAGCAAGGTACAGAATAGACAAAAGTGAATTATTGACACAGAAAGAAAAGAAGTGAGATAATGTAAATGAATGCAGATAAGAAGGACAAATAATTGAAGTAATTTGGAAGAATACTACAAACATGGGGTCAGAATATATTATATATTATTATCTAAAGGAAAAGACTATACTATCTTGATGTGGAAACTCCCCTCATGATATATTTCAAGGCATAATACAATAGAATTTCTCTAAAACAAAGAAAGATAATAATTTGATATATTAAAGAGAAAGCCCCAACTCATGCAAAACAAAAACAGTTCATGACATTTCAAGAAAATTAGATGCAGTATATTCAACAATAAGACATATCCTGGCTGACTATTGAATGTCAAAAATAAAGAAAATGCCTCAGATACTCAAGCAGAAAATCAATGGAGAAAGAAAATCTATCCCCTCGGAATTCTCTATAAGACCCAATTCCACAAGATAACAGAGCAATGCCCATAATGTTCTGTGAAAAATTAAATTTAATCTAAAAATATTATAACTAATCAAGATGCCATTTGAGAGTAGAAGCCACTGACAGACATTCACTCGCATGAAAGAACTCAGGGAATACAATATGCATGATTTCTTCTTGGAGAAGAAAAACTTTCTTGACAATGACATCCAGCCAAATAAGAGATGATTAAAAATCAGCTGAAGAATGGCAAAGCGGGGTTAAAAAGACTGGTAGCGAACAATGAATCTATTTAAACATAGAGTGAATAGTAGACACCTAATGAAAGCATGGTAGCAAAACTGAATACAGATGTTTTAAACCTGAGCAATGTAAAAGCAATTATGTAACTGGAAAAATTGGGAGGTAGGGGAAAGAGGAGATAAGAGAAAGTTTAAGAGTGCTAATGTTGCTGGTCACAGTGGCTCATGCCTGTAATGCTAGCACTCTGGGAGGCCGAGACAGATGGATAGCTTCATCTCATGAGTTCAAGACCAGCCGAGGCGGGTGGATAGCTTCAGCTCGCAAGTTTGAGACCAGCCTGAACAAAAGTAAAACTAGAAGAAAGAGGGTGAGAGACAGGAATTAAAGTTATACTTCTTTGAATGTATTATGGTTTTAATAGGTGAGTTTGGAACCAGGTATTTTACATAACTCTAAAATTAAGTTTTAAAATTAATCACTATAACTCAAGAGCAAAATTAGTAAATAAATCTACCTATATAAGAGTTGGTGGTATAACCATAAAAAGAAAGATAAATATAAATAAATATAAATAACTACAAGTTACAGTGACTTTGTAACACAGTGATTTGATTAAACATGATTAGTGTGATATATTCTAAAAATTAAAAAACAAAGCTACAAGCAAAAATTCTTTTTATGTTGATATTGTGTATTAAGATAAAGTAAATGAGTTACTATGTTGATGTCCCTGAAAACTGGAATTTGGGGTATGAAAAAAAGACATAAAATAAATTAGATTAGTAAAAGCTCTTATGATATCCTGATTTCAATAGAAAGTCATGATATACCTTCATGATTTTACACACACACACACATTTCTCAGCTCTATTGATTGAAAAGGTATTGAAATGATGAAGAACTCAATGAAAATGTGCACCCCTAATGCCCACACTATGATCTCTAACTACCAGTTTTAATTTTAAAAAAATTAGTGTCCCTTAAAAGTCAGATTCCAGGTCTGAAGCAGGAACTACAGCAAAAACAAAAAGGCCATCAAAGCCTATCAAAAACATATTAAAAGTCTCAGTAGCTAAGTTGAAGTATCACCTGCTGGCCAAGAATGTTACAATTTGAGCATCATTTACAAGAATGCCTATCATAGACTGAATACATACAGTCAGCACTCCATGTCCGTGGATTCCACATTCACTATTTCAACCAACATGATCAAAAATATTTAGTGATCATGTGCAGTGGTCTGTACCTGTAATCCCAGCTACTTGAGAGGCTGAAGCAGGAGGATCACTTGCTCCTGGGAGTTCAAGAACAGTCTGGGCAACCTGTCTCAAAAAAGGAAAAAAAAAAAAAAAAAAAAAAAGGCAAAGAAAAAGGAATAGGAAAAGAAATGCAGTAAATAAAATCTCATGTTATTAAACATATACCAATATTTTTCCTTGTCATTATGACCTAAACAATACAACAAATGTTTGCGTAGCATTTACATACATTGTACTAAGTATTATAAGTAAGTAATACAGAGTGACTTACAGTACAGGAGAGGATGTGTGTACATTATATGCAAACACTAAACCATTTATATCAAGGGCTTGAGCATCTGCAGGCTTTGGTATCTCATGGAGGTCCTACAACCAATCCCTGGACACTGAGGGTTGACTATATTTCCAATGTGTTTAAATCCATGAAGTCGTAACAATCCTAACTTTTTTTTTTTTTAAAAAAAGGCCTTATTTAAAGATTGATTAAAATGTTAATTTACCAACTCATTATTCTCAAAATTGGTGGAGGGAAGTGATGAAGCATTTAGCTCATCTTTCTTGAATTAATCATGCCTGAAACTAAACAGTGGGTGAGAAAGAAAGTTTCTCATTATATGAAAGAAATAGTCCAGCTAATAAACAAAAAATGAATGATAAAATCAGAATAATACCATTTTGAAAACACTAATAAATCAATGGATGTAGAAAATGATAATCAATGGCTACTAACAACTCAAAAGGAGAAAGCAGATACCATATGCTTCCTAGCAGAGCTACAACACACAGAAACATACGCAAGGTAGCCCAGTCACCAAAAATAAATAAATACAGAAGAACTTATATAAGCTCGAGCTTCTAGACACAACGAATTAATCTGAAATAGATGGGGCAGAGGGACACATTAAAAGGCAAGCAGCAAATCCTACAATGCAGTACACTCTCTTGACCTGTTTTAGCAGTAAACTGCATGAGCACACGAGAGAAAGAGAGAGAAGACAGACAATTAAAAATTAGGGAAGATTTAAGAGACATGCAATGGGCTGAATGTTTGTGTTCCCTCAAACATAGGTTGAAAATCCCAACCCCTAAAGTGATGTATTAGGAAGCAGGATCTTCGGAAAGTAATCAAGTCAAGGGTACAACCCTTACCAATTGGATTAGTGCCCCCTGTAAAAGGGACCCAGGGGGGTTTGTTGACCTTTCTACTATGTGAGGATATAAGGAGGCAAGAGGTGGTCTGTAACCTGAAAGAGGGTCCTCACCAGAACCTGACCTGACACCATGGTCTTAAACCTCCCGCCTTTGGAACTATGAGAAATAAATGTCTGTTGTTTATAAGTTATCCAGGCCCTGGTACTTTGTGACAACAGCCCCCCAAACAAGACATGAACCAATTGTAATATACAGACTTCATTACAATTCAGTCTTCAACTAGTAAACTGTGTGGCGAAGAATTATGAGACAATGAGAAATCTTTAAATGTTGACTAGATATTTAATATAAGAAATTATTTTATGTTAAGGTGAAACAATGGCAGGGTACTATTATAATGTTTAAAAATATTTATGTTTTACACAAAAATGCTGAAATATGTACAGTTGAAATGATGAGATGTCTGAGATTCGTTTCAAAATAATCTGAGTTGATGGGAAATTAGAAGGGCTGTAGATGAAAACCAGAAATTGTCTCAAATGGACTATTCTCCCTACTGTTGTGTATGTTTATAATTTTCCATATAACAAATTTGAAAAATAAAATTAAAATGATCACATTGTAAGACTAGGCCTAATACATGAGAATTTTCAAAGTCAGGGTTATTTAAGAACAGTAAATATGGGTGACACCTGTGGCTCAAAGGAGTAGGGCACCAACCTCTTATGCTGGAGGTGGCAGGTTCAAACCCAGCCCTTGCCAAAAACTGCAAAAAAAAAAAATAAATAACAGTGAATATTAGTGAAAAATTACTGATTTAATCGAGCTTCAAAAATGTATTTCTCTTATGCATTATATTAAAAAAAGTCTTAATTACTTGAAAAATAAATACTAAGGGGAGAAAATACCACCACCAAAGATGCAATGTCTGTTAATTCATTTAGTGATGAAATAAATGTGTCTGCAAGGGACCCCATGGACCCACAGAAAGCTGTGATTTCTGTAAAACTGTTATCTAATAATTAAGTGTTGTTAATGGCTACTCTGTTAGCATCTTCACTAGACTTGCTGTCATATACAGGAGAAATCAGTGAACAATTGGTAGAGTCCTTTGGTAACACTGGTCTTGCTGGTTTCCTAGTCTTCCCAAGAAAAGGGTAAGAGAGAAACAAAATACCTCCTCTTGTAACCCTACTCCTGGATATAGCAAGGAAGTGGATTTAGCTGGTGTAGGACAAAAGATACCCTAGACTAGCACTGATAGAAGGGTAAGTTCTAATGCAATGATCCTTTCTCCAAAACGTGAAGTATTAACAATAAATCTCCCATTGACTGAAATACTACAGGACTAAAAATTCTTTTGTAATGCTAAAGAAATGTCAAATTCTAGTTGATTTAGGAGAGGGATGTTCTGGTCAAGAAAGATGTTGTATCTCAAAAATACAACACAGTTTGAAGATGAAAATAGAAAACATATATATGCTTCCTCACTCCCCCCCGCCCCGCCCCGCACCTGAAGTGTTCCTTTCTTAGCCTAGTTTCCGACGAAATGTTTTAATGCTTGAAGTTATTTGGCCATTCTCAAAAGTACATCTTATCCTGACGTCCCAAGAGACGGAAAAGTTGCCGAAGTCCAAGGCATGAGTCACTTTACTCAATTTTGATGAGTAATCTCAGGTGTCATGAAACCCCGTTCTGAAAGCGAGGGGAGGGGGCGTCGGATCTGCAGACGGAAGACAGACCGCTCCCGATTGGATGTCGAGACCTCGATTTTCCTAAAATTGCGTCATTTCGAAGCCAATTGGGTCCAGATGTTATGGGCATCGACGAGTTACCGTCTCAGAAACTCTCAATCACGCAAGCGAAAGGAGAGGAGGCGGCAAATTAAATATTGAGAAAGTAGCGCGGGGCGAGTATCGTCACGTGGGTCTGGAGGCTTGCGAGCCCGGGATAAATACCGCCAGGCACCGAGCAGGCGACGGAGCGCGCTGGGAACTCCTCTTCAGCGCCGCTGCACCGGGAGTGCGGGAGTCCAGCGTCGGAGGAGCCCCGCGGCCTGAGCGTCGCAGTAAGTGCCGGCGCCCTGCCAGCCGCGCTCGGGCGCTCCCCGCCCTTTCCACCGCGCACCTGTCCGAGGGGGCAGCTGGCCGCACTAGGTGCGCCGCGAGGACAGCGAGGAGACAGGTCTCCGAAACGCTGGCGCCCTTCTTTGTTTTTCACTTGCTGAGCCTCCAGGTTTGAAGGTGGGGGGTGGGGGGTTGGGGGTCTGGGGAAGTTGGGATTCAGAAACATGAGGATTTGAGAATTTTCAGAGCGTGCTTCTCTCTCCTAAAGGGTACAAGTGAGACTTGATTTAGCCCTTAAGCTTTTTATGTTGGTTCTAAGGAACCTGAGTTCCGTTACAGGGCTGAAAATTCTGCTGCCCTAACTCTTGGATCTTGGATGTATTCTCTCTCCCCCCACCCACCTCCTTTTCTCTCCCTCTTCCTAGAAATCCAACATGAAAATCCTCGTGGCCTTGGCAGTCTTTTTTCTTGTCTCCACTCAACTATTTGCTGAAGAAATTGGAGCCAATGATGATCTGAATTACTGGTCCGACTGGTCTGATAGTGACCAGATCAAGGTGAGACCGTGTCTCGGGTGGCCCATGTCTTTCTTCCTGGGATTGGGAGCTGTCACCTTCCCCGAGATGGCACCCTAGTTAGCCTGGCAGGCTCCGCGACCGCGGCCAGAGACAGCGCGGAAGGCTGTAAACGCGCGCTATTGCCCGGGTTCCTCACCAGATTGTGCGCCCACAATTCAAGTTTCCTCTTGAGGGCTCCCCCATCACATCCAAGAACTCTTCCAAGGAGGGATGCCCTACTTCATGAGCCTGGGGCCTCAGGAGGCTAGGAGCTTCCCAAGGTTTAATTGCCCCGTAACCGGATTTCGAGGACTCCAGCCCAGCTGCACTGCCCAAGCATCTGCAAACGCTGGTCCCTGGCAGGGGAGGGCGTGCGGGGCGCCTGCGGGCAGCCAAGGCGAGCGCGGGGCTGGAGGTACTGAGCCGGGTGGGAAGTTAACTTCCTGCCTTGACACTGATTTTGCTGACCCGAGGACCCAGCTGCTAGTGTCCGTGGCTCTCAGATTATTGGCGCAAGGGGGCATCTGTGAGGAACAGTTAAAGTTCGGAGGTGCTGGTGGCTTGTAAAGCGTTGTCACCCTTCCCTACCCCAGCCCCACCCCACACACACCTGTGGGCATTTATGGCGGAGTGAGGTCTCCAAAGTGGCCACCAGAGATCCAAGACAAAAACAGTAGCGGCGCAGCAGATGAGTGAGAGGCCCCGAGCTGGGGGTCGGAGGGAGGTAAAGAGCAGAGCAGAGAGGGCTCAGGGCTCCAGTTGCTAGCTCTCCCCGCCAAGCTTAGCGGAGGCTGCGGCGCGGGACTCGAATTAGGCTGGTAGAGACCAAAACAGGGAGAGGTCCGGGTATGGACCCCACTCAGAACCGTCCTTGGAAGCCGGCTTTCTGCCTTCAGGGCTGAGCGCACCGCGAGTAATCGGTGCTTCGCCCAGGACTGGCGCGCATTGTGGGGACTGCTCGGGTCGCCTACAAACCAGTTTGTCCGTGCGTCTGTCCCCTAGGAGGAGCTGCCGGAGCCCTTCGAGCACCTTCTGCAAAGAATCGCCCGGAGACCCAAGCCTCAGCAGTTCTTTGGATTAATGGGCAAACGGGATGCTGGTGAGATGGGCAACCGTCCCTAGGTTTCTCGGGGCAGCCCGCCCTGCCTGCTTAGTCGTTCTCGTAGCATCCGAGTGTTCCCTGCTCTTTGAGTGGAGATTTCCATTCCCACAGAGGTGTTACTTCCCGCCCCGGGCGCGACCCTAGCCCACACCTCACTTAGATAAGCACAGCCCTGAAAGAGAGGAAAAGATTTATCTCTCAAGCTTCACAGTATTAGAATGACCCAAACCACCAAGAACAGCAACTAACCTTAACTAAGCGTTCCCTTGACTGAAGATGCAAATTGACAAAGAAGGGGAAGGTTGGGGGAGGGAAAGGGGGGGCGGGCGGGGGAGAACCCAGGAGCTGGTACACTGAATGATCCAAGCTCAGATGGAAGCTAGCTCACAGCATTCCCTGGGGTTAGGTGAGATGTGGCTGCCCAGTGTCTCATAATAGCAATATTCAATTTCCTTGAAAAATTCATGGCACCATCAGTGTAACATATAGTTAATGCCAATTCGTCTCTTGTCAGATTCCTCAATTGAAAAACAGCTGGCCCTGTTAAAGGCTCTTTATGGTAAACATTCCTATAAATCTTTACTACAGTGAATGCACATATAGGAAAGTGGATAAAATATTTTATGGGCTAAAATGCAAGATCTTGATTATGCCTGTTTAAGTAAGAGATGGATTTGCATACCTCTCATTCTCGTCCTCTTCCTCTTTCACTTCCTCTTTTCTTCTCTTTCTTTCTTTTTCTCTTTCTCTTCTTGCTCTTCCTGAGTATCAAAGGGGTGGCCAGCCTTGAACATGGGAGGTGGTTATAGCCTTACAGGCCTCAAGAATTTCATAGACTGGATTTGAATCCATGGCCCATAGGAGGCACTTAATAAATTTTCCTTTTGTTTGTCAAAACATTTGATTTTATTCATAATAATTTGGTTAGCATTTATAAATGGAAAATGTTATATATTTTGAAAATCAACTACTTTTGTAGTTCTCTTTAGAAGATATAGCTTTTTTAAACACAAATCTATATATGTTTGCTAATTTTATCTTTCTTCTAGGACATGGCCAGATCTCTCACAAAAGTAAGTTCAAAATTACTTTGACATTTATCAAATTGAAATGTAAAATCATACTGAATTCCACTTTATATAATACCTTACCTTATTTTCTATCATAATTTGGGGCAATACTTTAAATTACAAAAAAATAAGAATGGGGAGACTCATGTTGCTCAGAATATGATCATTGAAAGCTCCGTGGTTTAGATATTTTGTACTTATCAAAAAGATGCAGTGTTAAAAAAGAAAAAGTCTTTTAACTCCTATAAATTGTTAGTTTTAAATAAGAATTTTAATCTGAGGGTTAAAAGTCCACCACACACATGACTCACAACAGCATCCCCCATGCCCTTTTCCATGGGGAGAGGGAGCATTTATAGACTTCTTCTAACCCATCTTAGTATGCTGGGTCCCGTAACGACATCATTTATTATGGTCTTCCAGCAACCAATTAAGTAGAATAAGAACCTAAGTAGAGAATCCATGCTAAATATAAACACAAAGATGCAGTTTTTTAATCTCGTAATTGAATGGGAAACCTGAATCAGTGAAACATTTCTTAAGGCAGTGAAGATGATAAAATTGTGGCACTTGGGGGTCATCAGATTTCAGGTTACCAATTAATGGAGCCAGAGGTAACAAGAATTCCCAGGGGTCCATCCATCTTTATCATACTGTGCACACACATATCCTGTCTTGGCTTTGGTTCACTGGCAGGCCACATTAGGGTACTAACCCTACTCTCAACTAATAAGGTAAAAATTAAGAGAAATTGTCCCACTAGCATTAAAATAATAACCTTTTCCAAAGGTCTGACCTCTGAAAATAAATACATTTTATTCATATTTACTTTCTAAGGATTTGACTTTCGAGGGAGTTAGATATAGTAAAATTCTATGTAATAAACATAAAGGTACTCTATTCATGTCAAAATTAATACACTTTTCCAAAAGTATTTTTAAAAAATTCAATCAATAGAAATAGTGACCTTTTAGAAGAATATCATTATCAAGGGTAGGGACTTATTTAACTAAGGTGCAGTTGCTGGGAAATACAACATATTAAATAACATGAGAAAATAATCCTGGATATTTCTTTTTCACACAAATATGGCCTTCAGTCCCTAAAAATCAAAGCTAGCTCAGATAGCAACAATATTTAAAACTTTATGTAAGAGATAAAATATAATATGAATTAAAGCTACTGCTAATATTTAGAAAAGTGCTTTCATTGTGTTGTTTTAGTGTAATTTATAAAGCTTGTAAGGGATCTTTATTTTTTTCAGGTTGACAAAAACTTGTAGTAGATGCATATTTACTATATAGGCATATATTCAGGAGCTTGCTTTTTTTGTACTAGTTATAACAGTTTGTTGCCTTAAAGACATACATATTAAAGTACCCCTAAATGTATTTTTTCAGGGCATAAAACAGATTCCTTTGTTGGACTAATGGGCAAAAGAGCTTTAAATTCTGGTATGTATAAAAACATGACTGAAAGTAGACTAATATCTCAAATATTTTCTATTTTTTTTATAAGGCACAGTTTTCAGAGTATTTAAAAAGGAATAATAGAATTAAAGTGAATATTTATAGTTGAAAAATCTAATTATAGTACTGTAACCCAAGAATATAGATTTATAGCTGATTAAGCTAATATTACCATAATATCAGTCTATTTCTCTTAAACCACCAGCCTTACCAGCATCTGTCCCAATTAATCATTACTCAACCTGAATCTTTGGACTAATCTAATACTCTCCTGCAGATCTGTTAAATAACCCATACATAATCTTACTGAACTAAGGGGTAGAGGATGCAGGGAGCAATGAGATCCATTTTCACTTGTTACCAAAGTAAACCAAAGAAAGTTTTATGAGATGTTACATTGGCAATCTTCAAAAAAAAACCCACACAAATCCTTTATACAAATTGCTTGCTGTTTTTGAAATTGTAGAAGCTCAAAACATAAGCATCCTGATGGAAGGTGGAGAGGAAGAGAAGTGACAGTCTGTTCCAGTATCTTCAAAAAGGAACACAATCAAATCATCCTTAAGTGTTATAAATCAGTTCTGGTTATAAAACCTTTAGCGACAAGGGAAGCCATAATTCTCATAGTCCATTTTAATTTCAAACAACTACTTCATATGATATAAAGGCTGTGTGTCTCCTTTCTTCTCTTTAGTTTCTATCTTCTATGTGAATGCTGCATACATATATCTGAAACCTTTATTTCTGAACACATTCATCACATTATGTTCAAGGTTAAATATATTATTACCCTATATTATTTTCATAGAAATTTTTAGTTAAGCACGTTCAGGCTAAGGCTCCTTCGAAAAGCTATTCAAATTCTTTTTGTTTCACCTTCCATGAAAATAGAATTAAAATATTCAACACCTCGTTAATTAGAAAGTAATCAGCAGCTATCTAGAAAATAATCAAGAGTTTCTAGAAAATCCATAAGATGTACTAGCTTAATTCTTAATTATCTAGATTTATGCTAAACAATAATTTTCCTAATCCTTTTAATGGTCCTCTACTGTCCAAATTTAGACGCTGTCTTTGTATGTCTTTACTTTTAATACCTGTAATTTGGGGTCTTCTCCAGTACAAGTTTTACCGAACTTATCAGTGTGCATAATGAAAAACTTGTAATTGTTTTATTACTATGTATTATATACCAGCTGTTGGGAGTAGACTATAAATTTAAACCACAGTGGCTTTTATTTGTATCAGTACATGCTAGTCCTCATGCGTATGACTGTGGTGTTCTTATTAATACAGGTCATCAACTCTCTATTTCCAGAATTGATGTAGGTTTCAAAGCAGGCTTACTTTTAATAAATAATGTAGATACTGTGTAATTTAGAACAGATTTGATGCTGTTATATGTACTTAAAGCAATAATATAATTATTAGCAATGATACTTAGAATTGCTTCATTAATCAGAATCAATCTATAACTAAATCTTTGTTCTTCCATGTGAATTCAGAAGATATAAATGTTAAAAAATAGGCAAAAATGTATCCATAGTCAACCAGGTACTTGTACACTCAGTTAGCCCTGTTCTGGTACCACTTGATAAATGTAGATAATCTCTCCTAGAGAAACCTTTATCAGCTCACACACATCAAATTTAATATAGTTTCTGAGGGTTCAAGGACCATATAAGAAACCCTGCTTCCATACGAAAGGACGTTATGTTCCAGCTAAATCTCTCATCCATCTTTAGTTTATGTTGGCATTTGTCTCATTTCTGGGAGGAACAGAGTTGTGTTACCAAAAACTTGACAGAGCCCGAACCTGTGCTAAGCATCCTCCTCCTAACATAAACAAATCAGAGTGAGACATGAACTGTTCCCTTCCTTCAGAACTGCCCAGTTTGGGACTTGGACTGCTCCATCTCAGAAATAATTACATAACTGATATGAAATGTTCTTCTTATTGTTAACCTCACTTAAGGAACAGCTGGATGTTAAAATCAGTGTTGAATGGAGGAAGTGATACCACTGGTGCCTTTACTTACCTTCTCCCTCAACGGACCTCACTGAGGAAACTGGTCAGAGTAGCACCTAAGATTTCCATAAATCTTTTACAGATCTTTCTGCTGTTTCTATTTAAATTCAGTATTTTATACATATACAAGGCATACTGAATTTCAAAAAGCACAATGATTTCACTAAGCCATAAATGTAAGTGTATGAAGTACTGGCTCAGATGATTGAAAATAGCCTTACATATTTCCATCTCAGCAGTCTGATTCTTACCCTTTTGTGGTTATAGATGCTTTGAAATTATATATAATTTATAATACAATATAACATAATATAATTTGGCACTTTTTGGTCCAGGTACTCAAAGCATTTGAATTACTTGTAGCTATATGTTAAATACCTTTTGAAGCAGTATCGATCTTTCACAGGCCATGACGGTTCTAGGCAGTAAGTTAAATGGTGTTGTATCTAGATGGGCCAACTGACTTACTCTCAGAGAAGAGACTGTTTTTAGTCTTGAGGACAATCTCATTGGGAAGTATTCACAAGAGAGGAAGAGACCCTCCCACCATTAGGTGCCCCTGGCACTGAGATTGCCAAACTTTTATGAAAAGAACCAGATTGTAAATATTTTGGACTTTGTGAGCCATGCAGTCTCTGTAGCTACTACACACATCTTCCTTTCTAGACCAGAGCAGCCATAAACAATAGGAGTAAATGGCTGTGTCTGCGACCCTATGAAAGTTCATCCATAAGAACAAGTAGTAGGCTAGATGTGGCCCATGGCCTATAGTTTATTTACCCTGTCCTAGAATAAAACTCCCACATTTCACTTTTATTCTGCTACTATTCCTGGTTACTTTAGACATTATCCTTTCTGTAACTCACAGTTGGTGTCTGTCACTGCTTGAGAAAGCTGTGGAGTGTCAGTATTGGAATAGCTAGAAATACATACTGGGGTCATGAAGTATATGATGAATAACTGAAAAAAACAAAGAGTTCTGTAATTGGATCACTTCCAGTCAAGATAGAAACTGAGGCAGGATTAAAAGACATGCAATAAAATACTTCAGGAGAGGGAGAAAGTCATTGTGAGTTTAAAATAAATGACTGACTGCCTTGAACTTTATTTGTTTAACTCCCTTAGTGAATCCTCCTAAAAACAATTCTGTCCCCTCTTTTTCTTCCAGTGGCTTATGAAAGGAGTGCAATGCAGAATTATGAACGAAGGCGCAAATAAACTACCCAACAAATGATTTATTTCAGCTTCCCTTGTGTTAATGAGCAATGAAAGCAAAATAAGACACGCGCTAGGAGGAATAATTATTTATTTAATAACAATTGTTGTTTTGAGTTGAAGACTCAAAAAAAGTGTTTATTTTTCATATCGTGCCAATATGTGTTGTAAACACGTGTTGTAATTATAATATGATGACTCCCTCAGAAGTAGAAATTGATGGGAATTTTCACAATGAAGCACAGTGTTCAGTGAAATTGTAAAACAATGATAGAAGCTCCAAAGAAAGAAAGAAAGAATTGCTTTGAAGCAGTCGTATCAACTACTGCGAAAAGGGAAGGAAATTCCTGATGAAACTTTGGTATCAAACTATATTTGTATCCCCGAAGCATGTTTCATGTATTGTGACTATGTAGAGATGTTTTTAAAAGTTTTAATGTGACTCAAAGGTCCTCATTCCATTGTATGATGTGTTGTGATAGCTAACATTTTAAATAAAAGAAAAAATATCTTCACAATTCTTTCACATTCTTTTGTTAACCTTTATGTCTCATCAGCAATTTTTCTTTTAGTAGATGAAAGAGACTAAACTGTTTTGTCTAAAATGTATTTTTTTTTCTCTCTCTCTCTCACATACACACATGCATTTTTTGCTAAGCCATTTGACATAAGATATTCATGGAGAAAACAATTGCATTTTGGAATACAAAAAAAGGAAAGGATAAATTGATCATATATGCCAATTATTCCCTTTTGTAGGTAGGATGATAGTCTATTTTAAAGATACATTTCACTGTTTATTTCCTTGTTGAGTGAAACATCAGCACACCATCATTTCAGCCCCGTGTGGAGCCCAGGTATAAATACACCCATGTGTGAATCTCACTAGAATGAGGATATTAAACTGAACTCTCGCAGATGTTCTCAGAAGATGATACAGAAAGATGAGGAGCTGGTAATACAGCAGCTCCTCCTCATAGTGAAAACAAGAACTCTGTTACACAATGTCTGAGAAGTACCTGTGAACTGCTAACACCCATAGCACTCCCTCTGGCAGAAGCATCGGGAGTAAATACAGAGCAATGAGAGAGGCCTGTGCATATTTGCTTAAGGGGAAGGATTGCTAAGAGTCCTTGGAAACATTTTCTGATAGTATAGAAGAGAGTGTGCCCACAGGAGGCCTTACCTTTTTCTTTGACCTGGGGTAAAACAACGCAGGATAAGCACTCCTTAGTGAAGCAAAATTCTATGAATTTGTCCTAGACTACTTCTAGAAAAAGAGAACTAAAGCATATTTTAACTTTTATATCTTCAATCGAATAGTTTGTTTCAAAAAATATTCTCCAACTCATATTCTTCATTCCACAATACATTTAAACATCACATATTAGGTCAGGTACAGTGGCATCTACCTATAATCCTAGCACTCGGGGAGACCAAGATAGGTGGATGGCTTGCGCTCTGGAGTTCCAGACCAGCCTGAATATGAGTGAGACCCCATCTCTACTAAAAAATATATATTAAAAAAAAAAAACTAACTGGGTGTGGTGGTATAAGCCTATAGTCC
Source organism: Galagoides demidoff (assembly GCA_963574575.1). Taxonomy (NCBI): domain Eukaryota; kingdom Metazoa; phylum Chordata; class Mammalia; order Primates; family Galagidae; genus Galagoides; species Galagoides demidoff. The sequence goes on from CAUYQV010138863.1 coordinate 33,600, forward strand.
CAGCTACTCAGGAGACTGAAGCAAGAGGGTTGCTTGAGTCCAGGAGTTGGAGGTTGCTGTGAGTTGTGACACCATGGCACTCTAGCCTGGGGCAAAATAAAATAAAATAAACATTACAAGTCATATACTGGTAAACAAAATGGAGAAATGCAGAGTCATCCAGAGGCCCCCTTCCCCAACAGCAACATTTAACCCTCTATTGAATAATAATTATATAAAATGATATAAACTATATAATTTTAATCACTTTCAATTTTAAGTGATTATAATCACTTAGTGATGTAAGTATTATTATCATTGTACAGATAGGATATGAAGGTTAAGGAAATGCTGGGGTCAGAGATTATGATCTGAGATGACCCAGGATTAGAAAGCAATTGAGGGAGAAATAGAGCAAATTAATATCCAGCAACAAAATGGATTAATCAAATTAGTATACTAGTGCAACAGAATACTAGGCAGTCATGTAAAGGGATGTTATGTCATAATAAATAATGTGGAATGACATATATGGTATGTTGTTAGAGACACAGCAGTATTTGTGTCATGTGTATATATTTCTACAGAGACATTCTAACAAGAGGGACAATGGAGTGCATAACAGTGTGGGCTTTCGAGCCAAACTGCTCAGGTTTGAATTTTGGCTCCACAATTACTTAATGGCCTTGTCACAGTGGGCCTTACCTTTTTCTTTGTCTTACTTTCCTTGTCGGTAAAAGTGGAATTAAAAATAGTGTCCCCTACATGAGGGTTAGGTGAAAGATGAGTGAAATGCATGAAAGCTTTGACAATAATCTCTCACAGACAGCAAGGGTTCAGGGACTGTTAACCTGTTGTCATCGTTAGCTATTCTCCAAAGTGCTGACAAGCACTTGTTTTATATATATATATATATATATATATATATACATTTTTTTTTTTTTTTTGGTTGCACTTTTTGGCCGGGGCCAGGCTTGAACCCATTACCCCCAGTATATGGGGCTGGTGCTCTACTCCTTGAGCCACAGGCACCGCCCAGTCAGTGTTATATTTCAGCCATCAACATTCTTTTTGTAGGCACACTGAATAAGCAGCAGGGTGGGTTTTTAAGTCTTTACCTTACAAATTGTGCAGCTTTATGCTGCTCATACTGCATCAGTTAGTCTCTAAGGCACCTTATCACTCTGAGATTCTAGGAATTAGCCCACAGCACTGCATAAAAACCCACATCAGGGGACCTCACTCTGCCTGCTTTCCTGTTAGAGTCAGGAACCAGCAACAGTGTGAATAGGGAAAGGGAGAGACAACTTCAGGGGAAGTTTCTACTGATAAAACATTTATTATTACTTTTCTTTTCTGGCACAGTCTTATTTTCCAAAATAAGCCTTCTTAGTGCCAGGTGGGGTGTCTCATGCCTGTAATCCTAGCCCTCAGGGAGGCTGAGGCAAGCAGATTACTTGAACGCACAAGTTCAAGACCAGCCTGAGCAAGAGCAAAACCTGGTCTCTAAAAAAAGAGCCAGGCATTGTGTCAGGCACCTGTAGTCCCAGCTACTCTGGAGGCTGAGGCAAGTGAATCTCTCGCTCAATTGAGCCCAGGAGTTTGAGGTTGCTGTGAGCTATGACTACACAGCACTCTATGCTACACCCTTGGGAGCAACTGCTACCCCTAGTGCAGAAGGATCAATGTGAGGAAATGAGGGTCTGTGTATGCAAAGGGCTGCCTGACAGCTGCTGTCTTCAGTAAGGATGATGGAGCCAAAAGAAGGTGACTTGGTGTGGGGGCAGAAGGAGAACAGGGGGGCTGGAGAATAACTGTTCCAACAGACCTGTCCTCCTTCTGTCTGATCTCCTGTTGGTACCTCCCACTGGACAAACCCAACTGTCTACACAGGACAGCAGCTCCAGTCTACACAGGGCACTGGAGCAGGTGGAGAAAGCTAGCTGGTACATTGGGAGAAAGAAATGAAGATACTCAGCACACTGTGTGCTCCATTGTCTTGAATCAAAAGGAAACTAACAAGTAGAAATTCAAATAAAGATATGCACATAGTAAAACTGAAAGAGCTTGTCTGGAAACCCAGTACTACCTTCCAGGGATGTAGTTTCAGAAGGACTCCATCCAAACAAACAAACAAAAATTAGAATATCTTTTTTCAATTGGAGCATACGCTGAAATTGCTCCTTTTAACACAAAATTATTATTAATAGTTTTTAAAGGGTATATTTTTAAGTAAGTTAATAGATGTGCTGGAATTTGTGAAAAGCAAAAGAAAGACTTTAAGTGGATCAGAAATTATATTGTTAGAAATAAATGGATGTTAAAAAAATACCTGCCAAATACGAACACAATTATTCTATAATGATACTAATATCAGATAAAACTGAATTAAAGGTATGAATTCCAGGATATTAAAAAGGATATTTGATATTGATAAAAGAAATAATCTAGGGCCAAGCATGGTGGCTCATGGGAGGGAAGCTGAGGAGGGTGGATTGCTTGAGCTCAGGAGCTCAAGACCAGCCTATGCAACAATAAGACCCCCCACCAAAAAAAAATAGCTGAGTGTTGTGGCAGGTGCCAGTAGTCCCAGCTACTCAGGAGGCTTAGCCAAGAGGATTACTTGAACCCAATAGTTTGAAGTTGCTGTGAGGTATGGCACCACAGCACCCTACCCAGGGCACAGAGTGACACTCCACCTCAAAAACAAAATAAAGCAAAACAAAACAAAAAGGAATAATATAGTTAGAACAGGTAAGACCAGTAAACCTTTATAAATCTGAGTTATATTCAAAATACATAAATAGAAGCCAGCAGAAATATTTAAAAGTATTAAAATTGTACAAACTTTTAATAATTATGAGAGGCATCCCACTTCTTTAGATTACTCAAGAAGTAAGCCAGGGTAAGAGAAATTAAATGATATAATTAAGAGTTTTCATGAAATAAGCACACAGAGAATTAAGACAAGTAGACATACACAATTAATAATCTTCATGCCCTATATGAACATAGATGCAAAAGTCCTCATTAAAAACTAGCAAACCAAATCGCATAGGACAATAAGAGGATCATACACCATAATCAAGTGGGATTTATCCCTGGACTGTGAAGCCAATTCAACACAAATAAATAAACTGATATCATATATCACATTAACAGATTGAAGAAAAAAATCATATGATCATCTCCATAGATGCAGAAAAAACATTTGACAAAATTCAACATGCCTTCATAATAAAAATTCTCTATAAACTAAGTATGGAAGGAATGTACCTCAACATAATAAATGCTATGTATGACAAGTCCACAACATTATGCTCTCTATTTTTCATATTACATGGCTAGATACTTTTTGGACAGCCCTGGTACACACACACACACACACACGTGCCACACACACAATGAAATACTACTTGACCATCAAAAAAGAATTAAATAATGTCTTTTGCACCAACTGGGCTGGAACTGGAAGCTGTCCTAAGTAAAGTATCTCAGGAACAGAAAAACAAATACTGCTTGTTCTCAGTTGTAAGTGGATATTAAACCATAGGTATGCATGATCAAACAGAGTGATACAATGGACACTGGGGACTCAGAAGGGGTCGGGGGGTGTAGGATGAAAAATCATCAATTGTGTACAATGTATATTATTTGGGTGATGGGTACCCTAAAAGCCTAGACTTACCACTGTACAATTCATCCATGTAACAACAAGCATTTCTACCCCCAATCTATTGAAATAAAAGAAAGAAAAAGAAAAGGGACTTAAGAGACATTTCAACCAATTCCAATATATAAAAACAAATGAATCCTATACAAACAAATAAATAAAAGTAAATCATTAAACAATTTGAGAACTTTGAACACTAGTTATTTGATGACAATAAGGAGTTGTTAATATTTAAATGTGATAATGATGTTCAGTTATGATTAAACAATATATGGGTCACCCTCCTTGACCTCAAGAAAGCAGGGGACTAACAGAGTGAAAATAATTAAAATGCAGCATGGTAAGGCTATGCCACAGTAAATGGAAAGTGTCATGGGGACCACCTAGAATTCCTGTTGACGAGAGAGGAATCTTGACAGATGAGAAGTTTGCCAGGGCAATCAGGAAAGAAGGGATCTCTGGAACAAGAAAACATTAAGAACGGGGACAAAGAGGTGTAAAAAAACAGAATGTGTTCTGAGAAGTACAAATATTCGAGCACAGTTGTAGCACAGAGCAAGTGGCAAGAGATGAGGCCAGAGACACAGGCTTGCATGAGATCACACTGGATCTTTCTTGATTCCATATCAAGGCCAATGGAACAGCCAGCTTATCTGTATTTCAGAGATGGAGAAATGTCACTGGAGAGTTGTAGCAGGTTTCTCTTTTGAGAGATGAAGACGTCAATGTACGTCAGGGAGTTTCTAATTAGGGAAGTGTCAACCAACCTAAAGAGTATGATGTGGGCTGTCATCACTCAGACCCCTGCCCAAACCCTACCAGCTTTTAAACTCAAGGACCAAACATTCAGAAAAACTGGCGCACATATTGATGAGATTCCTGGTCTCCCATCTAAGTCCTGTGCCTGGATCAGCTGAGGACACTCATTTCATCCCTCTAGAAAGGTTCTGCTATAATAAACTCCTGGGACCTGAAGTATAACCTCTGTGAGCTGCATGCAGAAAACAGAAAGCAGCCCACTCTCCCTGACCATTTCTTGTGCTTGATTCTGTGTCTATCTTACTTACCTTTCTGCCACATTTTTTTATACTTTCTAGGACAAATTCATGGCTTTGCCCAATGTTTCCCCAGAAGAGGCACTTGAGGACCCCAAAGGAAGCTGAGGCAAGCTCCCAGTCCAGAAATTCTATTTGGCTTACCTTCTCTTGGATCCTTCATCTAATAGTGGCAACATTCTCCTTTCCTTGCCAGCTAGGTCTGCTTTTTACTCAGTTTAAAAAAAAAAAAAAACCAATATGTTGTCTAGAGATACATAAGTAAGTAGCAGCATAGTAAAGAAACTCATGGGAATGGTTAACACAAAAGATAGGACAGTTGTTGGCTGGATAAGAGAGAAGGGAAGTGCATGGGGCATTTCTGAAATACAAGTATATTCAGTTTCATAACATCGGGGAATACATTGCTATTTTAACATAATTATAATCATTCTTCAAACCATACATATATGTGTTATATACTTTTTAGTATGTGTGTAACATTACACACACACAAATTTAAAAAGTTGTGAGATTCACAACTCATAGCTTGGGCAGCACCTGTGGCTCAAAGGAATAGGGTGCCGGCCTCATATGCAGGAGGTAGCGGTTCAAACCCTGTCCCAGCCAAAAACAAACAAACAAACAACAACAACAAAAAAAAAACACAACTCATAGCTCCTTTCATAGCTTCATCATCTGAAACTTTTCCTCCAGATATAGTCATGCAAATTGATAGCAATGTGGTGCCAACCAACATCCACTGTCCCTTTATCATAACTAATCTGCCTCTGGAAAGGAAGAAGAAAGCAAGTGTGGGTGAGTAGATGAGGGGGCTTAGATTCATTTTGCTATTATTGGCTGACTCTGCCCCCAAATTCCTAGACAAACTCTTAAAACTGAAGTCTCCTTCCCTTACCCACATGCCCTTAAAACTGAGAAACATCTTACAAGGGTACAAGTGAATCTTTCTAAGAGTAGAATATGAACGTTTTAACACAATAACTAAGAAAATGACATGAAGGCCATTTTAACCAGTTTGATGAAAGTGTTTCGGATTGTGTGTGAAAACACCACACTATACCCCAGAAGTGCATTAATGTACATAGTTACTATTCAATTAAAAAAAAAAACTGAGAAACATTTTTGAAAGTTAAGACACAAATGCAATACCTTGTATAAAAAACCTTGTAAATTAATCTGCTTGTGAACAAAAATAATTTACATGAAAGAAAAATAGTGTAGGTTTAGAAGAAAGAAAAGATAAAATGCCAATATGGAGGCAAAATGTATAGGAAGAAATTAAAATCTGAAGGAGAGGAATAAACCCAACCCAAGTGGCCATCTCCTCAGAAAAGAGAGAAGGCACCTCTTTCCTCTCTTCTCTATAATTTGTGTATATTAATCTCAATTTTAAAAAATGTATTTACCTGTATAATTTGTTTTTTCAAAGCCAATTTACATGGATTAAAAAAACTCCTTTCTAAAATAAAGCAAAGTTTAGATATAATTTCTGATCTTTCTTCGCTAAGTTATTATTAGGCAAAAAGTAATATTTGCGGAAGTTTATAATAATACTTCCTCTATCGCAATTTCACAAAATGATATTCTTGCCTAATACACATTAATGGCCTCTTATAAACAGGTACTGAGTCTGTCTATTAGGTAAATACATCATTCTACATCTGTAGCCTTTTTTCAACCCTGATTCAATTATGTTAGGCTATAAACGTATTCTATAATTCCACAAAAATGCTTTTGGATATCTTTTAAAATTTCATTGTAACAATTTCCTTAGTGCCCAAGTATTTTATACTCTAACCCATAATGATCAAGGTTGAGTTTGTCTTAACATCATTTCAGAAGGGTAAAAATGCTGTTGCATTACTTAGGAGTAATAGCCAAGAAAGATTCATTCATTCATTCATCTCCTCATTCATTCATTCATTCATCACACTTCATTTGTGTTATTGTGGTAAGATATTATGACAAGTGCAATGGGGACATATCTGTCAATTACACCATGAGGCTGACATAAAAACACTAACAGGAGAATAAGATATGCCCATATAATTAAAGTGTTCTATAGTAATTGCCATAACTGAAACAGAAAAAGTACCATTACCTTTGTGATGGAAGACACAGTTTTCCTCTTGCTCTCTGGTACCTCCTTGCACCTGGAATAGTGCTGTTCCATAGCAGGTGCTCGTGATTATTGAGTGGTGGGTGGCGGGTGGGTGGAATGAATGAATGAACAAGGAGGTGCACATGACCTGGGTTTGGATGATGGGAGAATCTGGTCATCAGAAGATGTATAAGGTAATTTGAAGAAGTCAAGGTCATGCTTTTAAGTCTTATTTTGACCACTTTAATTCAGATTTTTTTTTCAGTAATAATTACCTCAACATGGTCTCAAACCTTACTTTCATTATTTCCTTAAGAAACATTCATGAACATAAAAGCAAATGCAGTGCCAGGAACTTGGGTAAATTTGAACTGTTTCAACCATCAAATGAGTACTGTTCTTTTCAAAGTATTCACCTGGGTGTTAATGCACTTAGTTCAATGATGCTGACATTATCCAGTACATGCTTAGAACTCTGAAATTGCCTTCAGAATCTACATCAGTTCCTTTTAAACATATACAAGGCTTACATTTTTATCCTTTAAAATTTTCTTTGACAATAAGAAGTCCCTGTATCTCCTTTACTTAAACATGCCTATAGATCAGTGGAACAACATTACCGCTGAATATCTTAAGGAAGCACTCTAATTACATTCTCAGAATGTGGTGGCAAAGTATATAAAATAGAAAACAGACTTTTACAGATGGATTTCATTAAAGTTTTATTTAAATAAATCTTCAATTACCCACTTTAATATAATGGAATATTTTCAAAAAGGTCAATGGAACTGACGTACTAACTGATCACATTATTGGAACTTCTGAGTGGGTCAGCATTTCACTAAGGACTTGGACTATGCTATGACTAACAACTTGAAAGTCTTACATTATCACTTTAAAGGGTCATTTCATAGCAAACAATCACATATAAAAGACTAGAAATCTTTAGAGAAAAACATACAGGTGGTTCTGAACTACAGAAAATAGCCTTATAAAACTTCAGAGAGAAGATAAGCAGCCCTGATGTAATACCCTATAGTAACATATACCATAGAGCAAAGAAAGGAAACTTTATTTTTTTTTAAAGTGGAAGATGGCTCAGAAAGGGTCTTATCTATGTTCCTAGATGATAAATGTATTTTCTCTTATACCATCATCATGATGCATTATTGGTGGTGTCAATGTCATACATAGTAAAGACATGCCAGTGTTTTTCCTTCAATGTCTAAGATAGACTATATTTTCTGTATGCCCTCTTTTTATGTTAACTAGATAGTTTTTACATTTTTCAGTAGTCTGTGTACTCAAAGATAATCTGTTCTCTCTGCAGTAGACCCAGAAATAAATCAATGCAGTGAATCCCCACATATCCTGGTAGTTTTAAAAGAAAAAAAAAACTTTCAGAAAGTTGTACATTAATGCAATTATGGGGTACAATGTGCTAGTTTTATATACAATTTGATATACTTTTATCAAACTGGTTAACATAGCCTTCACTGCATTTTCTTAGTTATTGTGTTAAGATATTTATATTCAGCTTGGTGCCTGTGGCTCAAGTGGCTAAGGTGCCAGCCACATACACCTAAGGTGGTGGGTTCGAATCCCCAGCCCGGGCCCGCCAAATAACAATGACGGCTGCAACCAAAAAATAACCAGGTGTTGTGGCGGGCACCTGTGGTCCCAGCTACTTGGGAGGCTGAGGCAGGTGACTCACTTGAGCCCAGAAGTTGGAGGTTGCTGTGAGCTATGATGCCATGGTACTCTACCCAGGGGGACAGCTTGAGGCTCTGTCTCCAAAAAAAAAAAAAAGATATTTATATTCTACCCTTAGTAGATTTAACATGTACCCTTGTAAAATGCACCATAGGTGTGGTCCCACAAATTACCCTCCTCCCTCCACCCATCCTCCCCACTCCCCTCTTTTCTCTCTCCTCTTTGCCCTTCATCTTGGGCTATAGTTGGGTTATAGCTTTCATTTGGAAGTGTGGGTGCTTATAAATTAGTTTCATAGTAGAGCTGAGTACATTGGATACTTTTTCTTCCATTCTTGAGATACTTTACTAAGAAGAATATGTTCCAGCTGCATCCATGTAAACATGAAAGAGGTAAAGTCTCCATCTTTTTTAAGGCTGCATAATATTCCATGGTGTGTACATATACCACAATTTATTGATCCATTCATGGATCAATGGGCACTTGAGCTTCTTCCATGACTTAGCAATTATGAATTGGGCTGCAATAAACATTCCGGTGCAAATATCTTTGTTAAAAAGTGATTTTTGGTCCTCTGGATATATACCTAATGGAGGAATCGAAGGCAGGCAGGTCTAGTTTTAGATCCTGGTGATCTCCAAACATCTTTCCAAAAGGAACATATTAGTTTGCATTCCCACCAGCAGTGCAGAAGTGTTCCTTTTTCTCCACATTCACACCAACATCTATGGTTTGGGGATTTTGTGATGTGGGCTAATCTTACTGGAGTTAGATGATATCTCAAAGTAGTTTTGATTTGCATTTCTCTGATGATTAAGGATGATGAGCATTTTTTCATATGTCTGTAGGCCATGTGCCTGTCTTCTTCAGAGAAGTTTCTCTTCAAGTCCCTTGCCCACTCTGAGATGGGATCACCTGTTCATTTTTTGCTAATATGTTTGAGTTCTCTGTGGATTCTGGTAATTAAACCTTTGTCAGAGACATAACCTGCAAATATCTTCTCCCATTCTGAGAGCTGTCTTCTTTCTTTACTTACTATGTTCTTGGCTATGCAGAAGCTTTTTAGTTTGATCAGATCCCAGTAATATATTTTTGGTATTGCTTCAATTGCCCAGGGCAGCAGTGGGAGTCCTCCTCATAAAATATTCGCCCAGGCTGATTTCTTCAAGAGTTTTCCCTGCACTTTCTTCTAGTATTTTTATAGTTTCATGTCTTAAGTTTAAATCTTTAAGCCAGTGAGAGTCTATCTTAGTTAATGGTGAGAGGTGTGGGTCCAGTTTCAGTCTTCTATAGGTCACCAGTCAGTTCACCCAGCACCATTTCCCAGCACCATTTGTTAAATAGGGAGTCTTTTCCCCACTGAATATTTTTAATTGGCTTATCAAACATCAAATGTGGTAAGTACCTGGGTTCATCTCTTGGTTTTCTATTCTGTTCCATACATCTACCTCTCTGTTTTTGTGCCAGTACCATGCTGTTTGATCACTATTGATTTATAGTATAATCTGAGGTCCAGGAGCGTGATTCCTTCTGATTTGGTTTTATTTCTGAGTAAAGTCTTGGCTATTTGAGATTTTTTCTGATTCCATATAAAACAAAGTATTATTTTTTTTGTGTGGTCTTCAATGTGTATATTGCTTTGGGTAGTATGGGCATTTTAACAATGTTGATTTTTCCCAGCCACGAGCATCATGTATTTTTCTATTTGTTAACATCTTCAACTATTTCATTGCTTAGAGTTTCATAGAGATCTTTCATGCCCTTTGTTAGGTAAACTCCTAAATATGTCATCTTCTTTGGCACTACTGTAAAAGGAATAGAGTCCTTGACTGTTTTTTCAGCTTGACTATTGGTATATATAAAAGATACAGATTTGTGAGTGTTGATTTTGTAACCTGAAACGTTGCTGTATTCCTTGATCACTTCTAAGAGTTTTATAGTAGAATCCCTGGTGTTTTCCAGATATACAATCATATCTTCTGTGAAGAGTGAAAGTTTGATCTCTGACTCTACAGATACCCTTGATTGGCTTTTCTTCCCTTATTGTGATGGCTAAGATGCCCATTACATTGTTAAAAAGCAGTGGAGACAATGGACAAC